>VZSF01008870.1:1325655-1443156 GCA_013398295.1 Chionis minor | reverse complement strand
GGGGGGGGGGGGAAGGGGAGAAGTTTAGAAAAATCTCGATCTAGTTTATAATTAAAGTTTTACCAATAAGGAAGGAGAACTGGACTATAAAGCTGTTACACGGCCACAGGACCCCCGGATCAGCCCCGATTCTGCTTAACTACGCCGGGTGCTTCATTGCTTCGTCCCCGCTGCCGCCTCAGGCCAGCTCACCAGGCGCCTGTCAGCACGCGCCTCAAACCGCCGCCGCAGGGAAAACCCGCCCAACTCCCCTCGGTTTCCGCACGCCGGGCTGGGGCGGCGCGGCCTGTTACTCGCCGCGCGACGGCTGCCTTCGCGCGAGCAACAAGAACAGGAGCAATNTCCCGCTCACCCGCCGTGTGCCGCCCCGCCGCACGAGGCCGAAGCCCGGCGGGGGAGGAAGTTACCTCAGGTGGGGCTGGCGGCGGCAGCGACGCGCCGGGCGGGCCCAAGCTGAGCGGGAGGCGGCGGCCGGTCTGTGGCCCGTCTCAGCGGCGGTGGCGGTCGGTAGGGCCAGCGAACGGACGGGGCAGCGGTGGCTGCCGCCTTGCTTTCGTCGCGGGGGCGGGATACGGCGGGACGGCGATGAGGGAGGCCGCCGAGAAAAGTGCAGTCTGGCCGGGTGTTGCAGAGCCCCCTCCCCGCGCCCCTTCAGGAGTCACTCCGAATTACCGTGCCTCGAACGCAGGGACTGCTCGGCTGAGCGGAGGGTCCCCTCGCCCCAAATCTGCGGCATCTCTTTTAGAAATGTGCTGATAATGTCGTATTCTTTAATGCGACAGGGTTGAGAATCCTCTTGTAGCGCGTGTTAGATCCTGAGCTTAAATGAAGCATCCTAAACCTGCTTAGAGACGGGGTTTAGTGGCAGACCTGGTAAGAGTAGGGTCAGCGGTTGGACTAGGTGATCTTAAAGGTCTTTTCCAACCTAAGTGATTCTATGATTCTGAAAATCATAGTCTGAAAGATAAAGTCTAGAAATCATAGATATCTAAAAGATATCTAAAAGATAAGCAGTCACCTGACGATGATTCTAAAAATCGTCAGGTGACTGCTTATCTTTTAAATTTCGATTGACTTGGCGTGTCGGTGATGCTTGCAATTTCCATTTTGATATAGAGGCAAGGTGATCTGTAGAGTTCATGAAATACTGTAGCAATAAAACACATGTATATGAAGGAACGATAGTTAAGTGCTTTAAGTATTTGACTACAAAATGCTTAAATTGTAGCCATGTCTTAAAACACTGCTGTTGGCAAATAGTGCAGATTTGAGAAGACCAGAAAAGCAAGATTGAAATAGTTTACTTTTTTTTTTTTTTTGGTATTTCAAGACATTTATTAAATTGCCACTGATTGATGTCGGTATTGGGCAGATGATGTCTCTGGCATCTAACATTGAAATCCTGGTGCTGCTATAGAAATGCTCTATTTGAAAATGTCTGTAAAAATACGTTTCGTGTTACAGGTTTGTAATGAACATGAAGTGATCTAGCCTAGATGTGTGAGAGACATCCGTCAGGCCTTGACTAGCATTTGTTAGCTATCGTAGGGTACAGTCGTTCTATTTTTTTTTTTCCTATAAATTCTTTCTGACCTCAGAACTTTCTGATTCAGGGTTATTCCTGCCCCATTTTGTTCCCCTAACTGTGAGATTTTATTGCATGTTCTCCACATTGTATTTTGATCAAATTTCCCATAAGTTTGACAGGACTTTCAGTTACTGAACATGAGGTTACATTTTCAATTGACTTTATTGAAGAGAGTGGCTATTCCTTGAGATGCTGTGGCAGTATCCACAGCTGCGTGGTCTGTAGGCACATGGATGAAGGGGAGTATCTTTGACTTCTTGTAGTTCTGTGTCAGATTCAGAATACTTTCATGAAACTTCTAGATCTTCCAAAAAAGTGAACTTTCTGTGTGAAAAACAAGGCTTTACAATATCTATGTGGGAGTAGTCTCTGGAAGTACGTAACTGCAACACTGCTGAGACATGGCTCGTGGCAGGAGCTAGTATAAAGCTTATTGAGCAGTATCAGCCAGTAGAAGCGCTTAATTATTGAGTTGAAATACGGAAGTGCTACTAAAAATTCATATGGCTTATTTTCCTCAGTGGCAGCCCCCTTCCTCTACGAAGGTTCATCAGCTCAGCAGTAATTCAGAAAATGCAGGTATACTCCCTCATCTGCCGGGGAGCCAGGGGGCACCGCAGCGCTTGTGGGGAGGTCAGCGTGCAGCAGCAGCTGGTGGTGTGGTGCAGAGCAGCACAGTGCAGCCAGCCGGCAGCCGCTTCTTGAGGCCCTGGTTGAATTTCCCAAGTCAACTTGAAAAAGTGGCATCCCCTTAGCTGTCTTTTGCCATGGCAACAGTGTCAGGGGCTGCTTGCAGAGCTGATATTGCAGCTTCTGCCCCCAGGAGCTGGTGCAAAGAGGTGTGGGATTTATTTTCCTGTTGTGTCAGGTTAGTGTGACAGCTCCAGGTGTTTGTATCTCTGCACTTGACAACACTTGACTTAAGATGCTCTGCAAAGCACAGGGAAATGAGAACTATGAGGTGTTACGAAGGGGAAGAGGAAGACCTGTCAAAGGAGGATGGAAGATTTGTTTGTCCTGCCTTCTTCCCTCATAAGCAAAAAAGGAAAATGAACAATGTTTATTATACTCTGTGTATCTAAAATGGTTCTGTACTCTAACATGGGCTGATTCAATGTGCAAAATCCACATTTCGTCCTCAGCTGTGTGTACTGGTTCTGCAGTGAGTTACACATTACAGAGTCTGACTCTACTGCTGCCCTCAGCAAACCTTTGCAAAAGCCACTTTGACTAAATCCACAAAAGACACTTGCCACCCGTAGCTTGCCCAGCTTGTAGGTATCTTTGTTGCCTGTTGCAGCGTTGAGCTTCCTGAGGCTTTCTGTGTTGGGAATTGCTCTTGAGGAAGTTTGTAGCTGAGACTTGCCTCTGCCTGGGCTTCCTTCTCCCACCCCCGTGCTGGGAGACAGGGCTTTGTACCTCTAGCCTCCTAGCCACAGCCTTACCCCAGCTGCATTTGTCCCACCTAATTAAGTAACACAGCTTGTGGACAGGCTCCTTGCTTGCTGCCTGCACCCTCTGCTCTCTCTTGCTTTGCGGCCCTGAGGAATCCAGTCACCAGTGCGCGTGCCGCTCTTCCCCTTCGGATCCTTGTTGCAGCTCCACTGCACGAGTTGGTTGCACAGGATACTGGAAACTGAGCTCTTATTTTTCTCTTCTGTGCCTCTCTCCGTTTCCCCCAGTCATCTTTGGAAGGTGACTCCAAAACCACCAGATGGCTCTTTTGGTGCATGAGTTGTCATCCAGTGTTGCCCTTTCCAGTAAGACAGTGAAGCGCTGCTGGTTTAGGTTGTGGGAACTCGGTGGGAATTTTACTGAGTGGAGAGGTGGGCAAGTGCTTTCTCATCTCGCCATGAGGGGTTGTCACCCAGACAGGCGGGCCCAGTGCCATGGGGCATTTCCAGGTGCAAACTGTTTCCTGGAGTGAATTTAACCTAGGTTAGCTACCTGTTTTTCATGGTTTGGGATGAATGCAAGAAGCAGCCTCTTGTTTGTAATTCCAAATTCCAAATGTTCCCCGTGTACAGGGTTCTCACAGTTTGGCTTCTTGCATTTCATGAGCAGTGCCCTTGTGCTGGTGTTTTGTCTGCTCCAGGAGGGCTCATACTGATGCGACTCCTCAGGGGCCAGAGGAACACTCGTTTTCCAGGTCCCTCTTGGCCAGACACAGAAGTAGTTCTGGGTGTCTTGAGAATTACTTAATTAAACAGGCAGTTAATAGGAGAGATTGAGCAGCCAGCTAGATTAACCAACCTAAGTTAGGAATCTCAAAACATAAGTGCTTTTTGATAGGAAAAACCAGCCCAGCCTCATGTCCTGTCTTTGACTGTGGCTTCTACCTTATAACTGTGAAAGGACAGAATAAACATAGCATGGGGTTTCTAAATGTACAGGTTTTTTACGATTTGCATTTTTGGAAGTGTCTGTGTCTGAAGTGTTAGCCCTGAATGGATTTATATAGTGCCATTATGCTGCTTTCCATTGTGTCACATCATCTCTACTTCCCCTTCTCTGGGTATTCACTTCTTTATTTTAGGTAGTTTTTGGGCTCTCATCATTTGAGTCCTCAGAGAATGCGGGTTATGAGGTTTATGCAGGTTGTGCATGGAGTACCTAAATTAACTTACGAGTTTGTCTTTATGGCGGAGGTAGTTAACTAGAAAGATGATGGCTTGTCAACAAACGGTAGCTGGTGGGGTTTTTCTGCATTTTACTGATACATTCCTGTCTGACTATGGATCTAGATAGATGGTAATCTGATTATTGTTCTTGCTTTCATATTTTAAATCAAGATTGGTAGTTATTTAAAGAATACAGAACTGTTGAATAGCGTTACTAAAAAAGCAGGCAGCTTTTCTGAGGAAGGAAAACTTCTGAACTCAACGGCAGTTTCAAAAGACTGAGAGGGGTCAACTGCTGTTCTGGTCCCAGCCCTTGCTCTATCAATCTGATGAAGGATTCCATGGCAGCCCAAAGTCTGCACTTGCAGAGATCGAGAACGACTGTGTCGGGGCACACAGGGGCGGTGCAGGGTCATCCACAGCACTAATAGTCAATAGTGACACTTCAGTGTCTGGCAGGTGCAGGGCACTCTGTTAATGCTGTCGCTTGGTTGTTGATGTGCTAAACCAGGAGTCGGGGCTAAAACTGAGTAGAAAAGCAGTACTTAGAAGGGTGGAAGCTTTGAAGGTGCTTAGATCTAGGGTGGGTTTTGCTTTAAAACATTTGCTTTTTTCTTTAATCAATATTTATTCATGAATCTTGATACGTAGGTCACCTATCGTGACCCGAGTTGCACATGGGGAAGGCATGGGGCTCTTTTGGCTCTTGGTTAGAGAGGCACAACAGCACATAGTGCAATAACTTTGCCCCTTTAATAAGGTAGAATAAATACAGGAATATAGATCGTGAGTAAATCTCATGTCCCATCGGGCGCTGGGAACCCTGCTTCTGTGCAGCATCAGACAGACCCCAGATGGATTTCCACGGCAGGCTGCGCAGATCCTGTCCCTGGGGAGGGTCAGTCCCCTCCCGCCCTGTAGTACCTTTTGTCTTGCGTAAGGAACAAACCCATCTATCTCCTCCTGTCATGTAGGAGTGTCCTGTCCTCTCTTTCATGATGTTCACCAGAGTGCAGCACCTGCGGATATGGGGCATTCCAGCATGTTCCTTTATGCAGTGGTTGCTCACACTAATGTACCAGCTTCTCAGGCTTGAAGTAGGAGGCCCAGCAGAGCCAGCATGGCTTGCCCGAGATCATTAACTCCTCAAATTCAGCATCTCCTGCAAGGCTCCCAGTGCAATCTGCAAGAGCAGGGCTGCAGCAGGGCTTTCATGTTGAAACCAGTTAGTGGGACAGAACAAACAATAAGAACCAAAATACTCAAAGGGGAGAGAATGCAGAACCCTGGAAGAAAGCTCTGCCAAGGCCTTTCCCAAGGATAAAGTGGAATGAAAGACTGGCGGGGAGAGCAGAAACCAACGTGTTGGAGATTTGAACAAAAATACAAAAGAACTGCATGAAATCCCTCAAGTAGGAGTGTAGAAACAAGTTGTAAAAAAGTTCTGTGTGAATTGGAGGAGCCAGATGTCTTGGAACGTGTACAGAACATCACAGGTTAAAAGGATTCAATATTGGGGAAATAATTTTGTTAGGTAAGCAGATATAGATGAAAAGATACTGAAAGCATATAGAAGGGGAAAGAAAGAAACATGGTTGATTTGTAGACAGTTTTATGACAGAAATATTAAAATAAATGTTGCAAATAAATAATTTGTTTGCATTAGCCTTGTTGGGCATGTTGTGATATTATGCTTGAAGAGAAGTAAATGCCTGTGTGACAGGGTGCCACGATTTGTGGACTTTCACCATTGAACTGCAAGAACTTTCCAGTTCCTCTTTGGGTAGGATTTTTGGCACATCACTGTTGAGGAATGATAGCTGTATAGACTGGCGGCGGGAAAAGTAGTGTCAATTTTCCCAATGTAGAACTTGTTAAAGCAAAATGCTACTGCAGTAGCTGAGATTTTTTTTCAAGATTTCAGGAAGAATCACAGAGGAAATTTTAGGGCCAGCTGGCACTGCTGTGATGGCCTAAATGCTGTTTGTAGCCACAGAGGGGTGCTGTTTATCTAAATAGTAGGATTCTTATTCTTCACTGTGCAGAGAGAGGAAATGGCATTAGTCAAATTTATCGAGTTAGGGGAAGTGTTTTCCAGTTTGCTGATTTAATCAGAATTCCTGAAAGCCTACCTGGATCTTTTTTTTCCCATGAGTTAACATCGCTGCATAGATCAAATCAGTGACTTTTCAAAGGAGGCTCCAGTTTAAAACAAAGCCAGCACAAATACTGTCCATTTTCTGAAGCTCTCTGGTGCTGAACCTGCTGACTTCAGCAATATTCAGCTTTTATTGTTCCAATAACTGCATCGTATGGATTTTTGCATGCAGTTGATCAATGTGAGGGCACTAAGTCAGCACACAATGCTCCATATTCTCACTCCATGTACCTGGAACCATGGGTTCAACTCACAGCCTGTGTCCCGGTTCCAAATTTGCACATCTGAAATTATGTGTGTAATGTGTGTGTAATGGTGAGACGTTCTGTGTGCTGCTTGTTGTAGCATGGATGTTTGCTTTCTGTTTGAGCTGGGATCCGTTACCCTTGTGGAGCATTTCTTTAGGCTGTTGAGTTCAGCTGCTTCAAAGAAAGCTTTCCTTTCCTCCCTCTCTTCCTCATGTGTACAGGAAATCTGAATTTATCATTAACTTTCTAAGTGTAGCTGAAGTGTTTTATTCCTTGTGTCTCTCTCCCTGCCCAGTATTTCAATGTATTAAGATATGACATTCTTCCATGACCTTTGCTTAGTTTAACTGAAGCATTAAGGCATTATTGATGTTTTCTTAAGCTCTGTTGATTTTTACAAATACAGGCTGGGTGGAGAATGGATCAGAAGCAGCCCTGAGCAGAGGGACTTGGGGGGTGTTGGTAGATGAGCAGCTCAACATGGGCCAGCAATGTGCCCTCACAGCCCAGAAGGCCAACCACATCCTGGGCTGCATCAAAAGCAGCGTGGCCAGCAGGTCCAGGGAGGGGATTCTGCTCCTCCACTCTGCTCTTGTGAGACCCCACCTGGAGTACTGTGTCCGGCTCTGGAGCCCCCAACATAAGAAGAACATGGACCTATTGGAGCAGGTCCAGAGGAGGGCCACAAAGATAATCAGAGGGATGGAACATGTCTCCTATGAGGACAGGTTGAGAGTTGGGGTTGTTCAGCCTGCAGAAGAGAAGGCTTCAGGGAGACCTTGTAGCAGCTTTCCAGTGTCTGAAGGGGGCCTACAAGAAAGCTGGAGAGGGACTTTTTACAAGGGCCTGCAGTGACTAGGATGAAGAATAATGGCTTCAAGCTGGAAGAGGGGAGATTTAGGTTAGATCTCAGGAAGAAATTTTTCACTCTGAGGGTGGTGGGGCACTGAAACAGGTTGCCCAGAGCAGCTGTGGATGCCCCATCCCTGGAGGTGTTCAAGGTCAGGTTGGATGGGGCTTTGAACAACCTGGTCAGGTGGGAGGTGTCCCTGCCCATGGTAGGAGGGTTGGAACTAGATGATCTTTAAGGTCCCTTCCAACCCAAACCATTCTATGATTCCACACCCCACCCCTCCCTTGAACTGGAGGCTGAGTTTTGAGCCACAGAACAGATTTTGACAGGCAGGCAAATGTAAGCAAGGTTTGGCAGTTAGACCGGCATCAGAAGCTCATAGGAAGAAACTTCTGTGTTGCTGGTTTGGAATGAGACATAAGTGAATATTCCTTGAAATTACAGTTGTCTGAAAAGATTCCTAGTTTATACAGCGTAACAGGAATTTCCCTGCGAGCTATAAGCTGCGTCATACCCATTTAATGTAGAACATTGTGTAGTTTTTAGGGACTTTCTTCATTCTTCATTGCCAGACTCTTCAATGTTGGCTGGATTTTGCTGGCAATTAACTTGACTGACAACGACAGGCTTTACCAGGAAGATGGGTGATGTAAAGCTGAAGGGGCTAAAATTCCTTGCACCTTCCAGAAAGCCAACAACAGCCAGTGAAGGAGCATGCCAAGGAGCATTTGAGTCTTGTCTGATTCCAGCTCTTGTGTATTTCCCTCTTGAGAGGCAGTGAGCCATCCTCCCTAGCTTCTGTTGTCTTCTACGTTGCCGTAAAGCAGGTTAATGTCCTCTCTCTCCACTGAGTTTTGTCTTCGCTAACTCTGGAATGGGCTGGTGAGTGATGTTGGGCGAGGCAGAAGCTGCTCCAGGTGCTTGCTTTCCCGCTACACCTGCTTTCCAGCAAGTTCCTTCTAACTGAGCCAAAACACCACAAGTGACTTCATCCTGCCATGACCCATACCAAAAAACACCCAGGAAACTTTCCGGAATAGCTAATATATTTTGTTTGTTTGTTGCCATGGGAATATTATATTAGCCCCAGAATTATAAAATGGACAGCTTGTACCTCCCTCCTAGAGGTATCTCTCTGTCACCTGTGCCCTCCCCAGCCAATATCTTTTGTCTCTTGCAGGATACCAGACTGTGGCTCCCCTGTCTTGTTTAGGGCAAGTAATTAAACTGTGATTTTTCACAGCTGGCAGGAGAGTCCAGCTTGGACCCCAGGACAGTCTGTTTCATCTCCTGTAAGTACTCTTTGGCATGTATCCCACGTGAATCCTGTTATCGCAGAGCTAGAACGTCCCACTCACTTCCTATTGTCACTCAAGGACTACAAGTGTAAAACTTGAGGAGACGCTGAGTGTACCCCCTGAAGATCCCACGCTAGCCAGTGTTAATGACACTGACTCAAGCACTGGCTTCACAGGAGGTAACCAGAGAGTGAAGTCAGGCCTTGGATGTAGCGTCCTGCCCGAAGGACCACTATTTGGTGATCCTAGCTTGACAAAAACACCTCAAGGGGATTTCCTTAGGAAGCGGCCTTAAAATCTTTCTTGACACCTCCTTCCACTTTCTGCATTTCTCTTGGTGCAATGGAACCTGCTGTTTAAGGTCAAGTGATGTTTTTGGATCTGAGCCTTTTTCACAGTTCTGCTCAAAAAAAAAAAAAAGTTTGGTTGAGGGCAGTCCTCATGTTCCAGCAAATACAGTGATATTAGGGTTTTCATTGCTTCTTAAGGCTCAGGTTTTATTAGTCCACCCTGAGTTTAGACTAGTGCTTAATTATATTTCCTCTGGATCCTGCAGCTGCTTGTGGCTTTGCTTTCTGGTTCTTTGCTCTCGATAAACTCATGCTCTTCTTGCTGCTGGATCACACAGCATCTAAGTAGCAAACTACTAGTAGCAAGTGTGGTTAGCAGTTGTGTTCAGAGGGCTGATCCAGTCATCCTGAGGACTGCTTTGGGATCCAGTCATCCTGAAGACTGCTTCGGTATTTATGGGACTAAAGCACTGGTTGAACATAAGGTCCATCCTTGACTACTGTTAGATGAAAACTGGCACGGGGCAAAAGACTCAGTTTCGAAGCAGAACCTGTTTAAAATGAGATGATCAAACGCTCTTCCAGTTGCAGCAACTGTACAGTAGAAGCCGGGTTATTTCCAATCCCAGCCTGTGGCTCTCTTCTAACGACCTGACTCATCACGAGCTGCAGTCACCATTGTTTCATGAGGCCGAAACACTGAAGCTCGGAAAACTTGCTCATAATTACAGGTTGGGAAAACGGACAAGGCACAGTCAAAGCTATATTTAGTGTAAAACAGCACTCCGGGTGAAGTAGTTAAAGTGAAAGACAGCTTCTTACCCCGTAAAGGTGAAACACTTGCACACTCTTAATTTTACCTCTCCTTGGATCAGGCAGACAGTTCATGGTCAGCTAGAGTGCAGTGGACAACTTCAGTATGATTTGGCCGTGATGCTCCAGTGTTGAGAATCTGCTGTTTGCTCACACGCTGCATCCTATGTCATCCTAGAGTTTTCCCCAGTTTGGCATTTCTCTCACAGGGCAGCAGCCCAACTACAGTACGTACGGCTGCTGACAGAGCTGTGGCCAGACCTCTTCACTGATCTGTCGGTTCATTCCAAGTGCCTGTAGCTGTGAAATAAACACCAACCGTACTTGGGAATTTTATATCCTGTTCTGCTATGGTCTTACACATGAACAAAACCTCTAATGCCTTTCAAGAGCTTTTTGAAATAGAGCTTGTGCTGATTAAACCCATGTCACATGTGAGGACTATGCTTACCTATTTTGCGCTTTCTGATTTTGTAACAGGCCAGAAACTATTCAGGCTTTTAAAGTCTGTTTATTAGAGTTGGCAGAACAGAACTGCTCTTTAGGAGCACCAAGATCATTACCAAAATTAAGAGTAATTGTTTCCCTTCCTTGCTGGGAGCTTTGTATTCCCAGTAGCTTCCAGGTCTGGCAGAAAAGCCTCCTGGTAGTTTAGCCCTGATGCTACTCTGAAGAAACATTTTAAATTATCAGAAGGGCTGTGAGCTCCCTGGTTTCCAGGACAGCCCATCTTCCAAGCGCTTTAAGCTGTTTTTTCCTCTGGTCTTTTTACTCGAGATGGACCTTCCCTTGTGCTCTGAGCTTCAGTCTTGTTCCTTCTGCTTTTGCAAACACAGCCCACCCTTGCTTCCGAGCTTTTGACCTTACTTTTCCCTGCGTTCTTTTATCTTAAGTTGTCCTTCCAGGAGGCTGCAACATTTTCAACCCCATTGAGCTTTTTCAACAAGACTTTACACGTGCTTTGCCAATACCTCATTTTCTTTTCTTTTTACCTCATCGTAAGAAGCCCGTCCTCTCTATTATTCTGTGACATCTGTGGATGCTTCTGTCTCGTCACTCCCTCCCACCTGCAGCAACTTTAAAAATGTTTTCAGTGCAGATAAATTGGGACTATAGCATGAAAGCTAGCAAGTAGACACCTCGGGGAGAAGGCAGCAAAACCTGTGTTGTACATGTACTTATCAGATAGAGGTTTCTTTAGAAATACCTAACTTTTGCCCAGAGTTTATTTCACTTGAATCCTGTCAATTACAATTAGGACTTCTTTTTAAGGCAGCTCTTTTGCTTTAACTAGGTAGAACAGAGTGAAGGTGCTCTCCAAAATAACCTTTGAGTAGAGGGAAGGAAGATAAGACACTCAGAAGTAGGAAGTCTTTAGGATGTTTTCCTTATAAATTTGAGAAGGACATGCATTTTCCTCTCTTAGGAGAATGAAAACTGTCAAAGATCTTGGTAGTTCAGGTTGTTTCACCCTTGGAACTTAAGTAATATTTAACTGGTGCTCAAGAGGAAACTCTTCAAAAGCAAGAACTGAGACTATTCTAAAGGTGGCAGAGGTTATTTGCATTAACAGAAGGGAATGGCTCACATTTTATGGGGAAAAAAAGCCTAAATTGGTTATGCGTTACCTTGTCTTGGTCAAAGGGAAATGTTTTTAAAGCAGAAAATTTTTCTTGTTCTCACAACTGCTGAAACCACTGAGGACTATTAGTATGTCAGAATTTGTTTCTGCTTCTATCCTTCATGGAATAAATCCTAATATTAACACCTGCTGGGAAAAAGAGGTGGCACATTACCTTCAGCAGGTCCTTTCACCTTGAAGTTACTGCTAGTTATCTTTCCCAGTTCCATTTAGAGAAGCAGGCTCCAGCCTGTCAGCACCTTAACTACTTATTCTTTATTGTGTATGCACCAAGAGACTTGTTTGCCCAGTTATTCAGAAGGAAACTGCATACAAATCCAAGCTGAACATTTCATGACCTTGCACGATTCTAGAAATACCCACATTTTAAGAACAAAGGAGTTCCAGCATTGCAGAGATTTGCATCTTCATGCTTCTGCTGGTGGCAGCAAGACAACAGCAATCTGACAGTTGCAGAGATTTTGTTTACATAATGCGAGCTGGAAAAGCAGTCAGTCTCAATTACTTATTTAACCTCATTTTATTGCATACAGTATTCCTTGTAGCATAAAGGCTTTAACTAAAATATAGTTATTACTCTTTTAAAGGAGGGATTCTGATAAAAAACCTGCTGCTGTAAACTTTAAGTAGTGCCACTGAGTCCTAAGTAAATTTATGTTGCTAGTGGCTGTCAATACATTCTTGTAATGGAAGGGTTTATTTTTACCTGGCTTTAGCTCAGATGAGTGTACGTAGTCACAGGGAAACAGGCACCTTAAAGGGACAGATAAATAATATCTAAAACTAGGGAAGTTCTTGTTCAGACTTACACAAGAACAGTGTTACAGAGGTATGGGCGTAGCATAAACAGCAGCAGCTGCTACTATGCCCGATACTTGGAAACTTAAACAACGTAGACATTTTTCCAGCATTTTGCTATCTGGCAAATTTTCGAGTGGGTGGCACTATGTAACCCTTGAAACAATCGCTAATTCTCCCCTGCCACACCAACCCACACTGCTGAGGAGCCAGGTTTCATCTGCAGGGAAGTTTCTGTTAATATAGGCCCCGCACATGGTAGATTTTGGCCTGAAGGCTATCGCTGCCAAGTGGATTCATGCACGCACAAGTTTAGAAAATACTAGAACAGAATTAGAGCAGACAGATCTTGAAAAAAGCAGTGTTTATTTTAAAGTACAACCCAAAGTTGTATCTGTAAGAAATGCACAAGGTATCTTGTTTCTTCCACAAGTCTTGGCTGCGTGCATTTCTGTTCAACTTAAAAATGCATTCAGGTTTACAAATGTACAAACAGCACAAAGTGTATTACAGTCTCAACAGAATGCTCTTACATTCAGCCGTTTTGCTCTTAAGGTTTTGTGTTGGTTTTGTTGTTGTTTTTTTTTGTTTTTGTTTTTTTACATTCTTAGAACCTGTGTTAACAAAGACAGCCTTATTTTAAAAAAATACTCTGCATTTTAGCACAAAGTGCCTTTTGATTTTAAATTAGAACTTGGAGGATAATACTGGAAAAAATTTAAAAACCCAAATCAGTACTTTTTCATAAAAGTATTGCATGCCAGGACTGTTTTATAGTTCAAATTGTTTCCTAAATAAAGATGGCAGATGGTAAAATATGAAACCAGTGAAATTGTTCAGATTTACAGGCTTCAGCTGTAGTTGGGATTTGTGACCACACCCAGACTCTTTCAAGCTTTTCTGCAATCTCACACTACCATATTGCAGGACAGACTTTCAAAAGGAACAAGTGATGAAAGTGGTGACTGGCGGGGAGGGAAGGGGGAGGGAAGCAATGACCAGCAACAGCCTGAAAATGATGTTTCAAAAATTTGCACTCAGAATTGTTATCATGATCCGCATAAGAGTTCTTTCCTTTTGCTGAACTTCAGTTTTCGTGAGGATAGTGTGAATTGGACCAAGGATCTGAACTTCTTCTTCCAATTGTCGGGCTCCAGATTCTCCAAGGATTGTAGGTCTGTCCCATGTCTTCAGCAGGATTGGCAACGGTGGCAGCGGCGGGCGGAGGAGGACTGGCGGAGGAGTTTTCACTACCCATGAGATCAATGCCTGACAGCGCGTTTGTTGGAGTGGTGAAGGGAAGGCCACTGTTGAGATTACTTGACCAAATGGAACTGCTGAACGGAGTGGTGGACCACAGGCCGCTTGGGTTGCCAAGGATCGACTGCAGGAAAGACAGAACCAGGTAAGCAGCAGTTCGGTAACCTCTGTTTTCACCTGGCTTACTGCCCCCCTGGAAGAAAAGCATCTAAGCAGCAGCAGCAAGCCTGCCGTGGAACCCCTTCCTGCTCCACTGCAACAGGCAGTTCTGAACTCCCTTTGCTACAGCTGGCACAGAGGAACCGCACTACGAGCAGTCGCCAAACACGTCTGGTAACAACGGGCTGCAGAGTGCAATTACATTACAGGCTTTTAAAATGCTTTTGTTTGAGCTTACACATCCCCACACCATTACTAATTTAAGCACTACTAGTATTCAAGCTTTAACACACAAGGGCCAAAAAGATCAAGCTTAATTAAACTAGTTAGAATGAGGTAGATAAACATGGTTCATGTCTTGAAAAAACAACAAAATTCAAGTTGTAACAGAAGGTAGCAGTGAGGTCTATTCCCTGATCCCTTTTTGTCTGTCTGCGAACTTATCTCCTTGTATTCAGATATATCTGTTATAAACTGTACATTTTGGACGAGCCTACCTGCGTGTTCAGCCCCACTGTACCTCCCCATATTCCCATCCAAAAGTTCTCCAGATGAGAGGGTAATGGGAGAACTGGCCATTTGTCATGGAGTGCCATCAAGTCTCTCCTGGTTCAAGACACATGGAAGTCTCTGACAAATGGTCGTGGTGCAGATGCAGGCGAGCTGCAACATGGCGCAAATGCATTTGGGAGGCACGGGACAGGTACAGCAAGCCTAGGGAACACATGCAGAAGTGAACAAGGCCCAGGTTTTGTCAACTCTCTTATTAAAGCCCAAACAGTATAGCAAGCAACAAGCAGAGGAATGTAACCCGTGGTGTGGTGGAAAGCGATACCCGGAAGCAGCCAGAGATGGAGATGAGAAAGGTTAGCCTAACTTTCATGCTAATATTAGCACAGAACCTGCTACATGTAGGCTTAAGGCACTACATACCTCAGTGCCAACAGATTTAATGTACATATGCTGTAAATTCAATTTGAAAAATATACAGTAAACGATACATCCAAAAAGCAGTGGACTACTTGAGTTAAGTGCTGTAAGGTACAAACATTCCTTATGTTTGGATTTACTTCCTTCCCACGATCTCTGCCCTCAGATAATACACACTAAAGGTCAACCGGTATCAGTGTACTCTGCCTCTGAAGATCAGAAGAAAAATCCCTTTAGAAAAGCAAACAACGTAGACTCTGAAAATGTCTTCATTTCAGGCTTTGGTTTTCTCCCCTGGAGTGAAGAAGATACGCTCAGTCTAACCATACCCGAAATCGGTCGCACACTAACACATTACCAAAGAGTCCTTATAGAACCTGACACCGAGGGCTGGACGGGAGTTTTGAGCATACTCAGGGGTTAACTGGGCCAACGTCATTAGGACTCTCCAATGTCACTGAAGTTGAGCCAAACTAGGGTCACAGTTTATTACTGTTATATAACTAAACGGTTATCTTTAAGCCATGCAAGCATTAGACTACTGAGCCTAAGCAGGAAGCACTCATTCTGCTGCTCAGACACCAGCCTCAGTACACTGAAAGTCCACCCTATTTCCTGCTGCGGGCAAGAGCCAGGAACTATTCCTACGTGTCCCAAAAGCGTTTGGGAGAGCCTGATAGAAAGGCAATTGCTGATAAAGTAGAAGTAACCAGGAAAGGAGGGGCAGAGAAAGAATACCTTGGCTTAGACTGCTACTCCCTTTCAAGGCTGGTGAAAGGAGGTACAGAGTAGCTGTCAGACACAGCTACACACAGGAAACGGAGAAAACAGGAATAAGGGACTGTGGTTAGAAAGAAACTTGGGCAGAGGTCCCAGCAAGGCCTGAGGGGAGATGGGACCCAGAAGTCAAATTCGATTTATTACAGAAGCCCAAGAGTTATGCATAAAATGGGAAAGCAAGAGGAATAAGGAAGGAGAAGGATGAAAACCAACTCCCCAGAAACTTTAGGGTAACACAGAAGCCACTATGTAAGTGCTGTTTGCAAGAACAGCTTCGGCTCTTGTGCCAGAAAGGAGAAAAGGACAGTGCCCTGGCCTGGTACCTGCTCTCTTATATAGCACTTAGAGCAAGGAGGTTCAGTCGCAAGAATAGCCAAGTTTTCCTGTTTTGGCTCACCATGAGCACTTGGGGGGAAAAAGAACAAAAAAAAAATTCGCTATCATTAAAAAGGCTTTGAACATGTCAGTCTGCTGCTTCTTGTTATTAAGTGATCTACTCTTTGAATAAGGTCCTAAAATGCTTCCCCCTACCCTCCAGCCAAAGTATCTAAAGGGTGAGACTGCCAATTCTTCTATACCATTTGTCTGTCTTCCGTCTCGATGCTTCCTGAAGCACACTTACATGTATTTTTCAGAAGCGGACAGGAAATAGGAGCTAGAGAGATTGTTCTGGTTGTCCTCAATCCCTCCTTCTACCCAGTGTTGAGAAATCTGCCCTCCATGTGACCAAAAAGGAAAAAAAATCTCTCCTTACATAGTTTTAGTGACCTTACAGCTACAGTTGTAACCATGTGAGGAGGGCGGGATCAGCGAGTGTGTCTATAAGAAACTGTGACCTTCTTTGGCTTCCTCTGCCCCCCGTCTTTCCCCCCAGTCCATCTGAACTCCTACCAGGTGAAGTAAACACTGCCTTTTACTCACTACAAAAGCATTTTCAGAAGACAAGATGAAGAACGATTTCAGCTGGCACTGAAGACAGCTGTTGTGGTGTAAGGTTTATTCTGACAGATAGAGAGGCACAAGAATGAGGGGGCAGTGCTACAATCTCGGGAAAAGTTGGGGTTTCTTCTTCTTCTTTGGCTATACTCAAGATCTCCATCAAAATCACTTGTCAGTTTAAAGGCTTCACCTTATGCTCAGTCTTTCAGTGTGTGTTTTTTTTTTTCGAAGCTGAAAATAATACACTTGAGTTTTTTTACTTCTAGATGTGGGGTTTTTTGACCTTTAGTTAACTTACAAGCAGGTGTAATACTGGACTCAGGAAACAGAATCAAAACCTGGAAGTTACCATGTTGGCTACTTTGGAACGGCCTACCGAACTGCAAGCGACAGAAGCAGTGTCCAGCCATGGCACAGGAACAGAACGGGTCTTTCCACAATCCTGAAGCACATGGGGATGGAACACACTTTTCTAAGTGCTGCAAGATGCTCTCGTGAGAAGTATTTTTACGTGAAGCGACTTACATGGATTCATCATCCACAAGTGAGTGGACTAATCATTCTTTGTCCAACAGTCATTTCAACTTAAGTAGACAGAAAGATGAAAACATACACCTTCCCTTTTCCCTTATTCTTCAGTTGGTATTTTTCACACAAATTTAAAAATCGTCTAAATGAAATTAGATGGCAGATAGAGAACAGGTTGGTAACAGTAATAGCACAGTGTATTTGGAGTGAATACTTACTGCAGTTGTATGAGTCGGGGAACTTGAGCTTGTTGGCCAGGAGGGTACAGAATCTGTAGCTGAAGGATCCCAGATGGATGATGGAACATTATTGAATTCACTCCAGTTTCTCTGAACATCCTGCCCATAAGCAGATCGAGCTAAACCAAGCTTGCTAAAAACCTCTAAAAATAAAATGAAATAAAACTGAGTACATTACTCTTCCTATTTTCCAAGAATATTCTTCGTAATCATTTCCCATGTTTTTCTGGCAGGTCCTGCTACGGTGCAAGAACCGACATTAGAAAAGGTCACACAGTAATACAGATCCCGTCTCACGTGCCCTACATCAGACAGTGGCTACAAAGTTAGAGTTATGGGGGAGTAAGGAAAAAAGTTACGTGCTTACTGTGTATAATTCAGTGTCAGCCTATGGGATTTGTCTGGTTCCTGGTATTATTTACCCAAAAGCACAGAGTGGGGGAACCAGGCAGGAGCACAGCAATACTGCGAGTCCTGGCAGTTCCTCGTAAGAAGTTAACTACAGGCGGAGTAGGCAACCTGGCTGAAGGAGCCTCTCGTAACCGCAGCGCTCCGTTGCCTTCCCGCACTCCCTTCCCAGGTAGCTCCTGGTACGGGAGGCAGCACTGGCCGTGCCCCAGCCCAGCCCGCATCTTGGCTAGAGGAGAGGGCAGCACCAGCACGCGCGGTTTGCCTGGTCCCTGCGCACGGAACAGATCCCGGGCATCTTACGACCGTCCCTCAGCGCTGCTGGTGCCAAGCGTTGCTGATGAAGAACCCCACAGCAGCAGCTGCTACTGCTTGCACACCCCCAGCATTTTTCAGTAGACGTACAACTTTTTCAGCTGACAGCATTTTTTTCAGTAGACGTACAATCCATTTTGCAAATACCACATATGAAGTTTGCTTTCCTTATCTTTTGCAGACACCTTAAAAAATACCACACCATGCACCCCCAAACATGGTATATACAAACGTACAGGATGCATGCAGAGCATCCATGCCCTACCACACAGCCTGCCTGCATCGAGGCCCATCTCGAGCCACTTACGGGAAATTTACCTAAATATTTAAATACAGGAATTAGCGGCTGGTTTTAGTATGTATCAGTTCGTCGTGCAGCTATACAAAGGCTAGAGGAAAACACGAGAAAAAAGCAACGCAAGGGATGGGCCGTTGCCTCATTTGTAGAGTAATGCTTTTATGAAGGCATCAAGCGCTCAGGAAACCACAGGCCCAGTGGCACACTTTTGAGACCTACAGTAAAGCTTCAGGGCGAGGGAGACTAAGGAAAAAACAAGTACCAAGCAATTTTTCTGAAACCAAGAACCTTCAAAACCAAGTATTTCCACCCCAACAAACACTCTAAAGAGTTTCCACTAACTCTCTCTGGGCCGAAACACAGAGTACACAACCAAGTTTTTAACACGCTTTCCTACACAGTCATCCTTCTTCAAGGGAGGGACAGGAACACTGTCTGTGCTTAGACCAGTGGAATGGAGACACACCATTTCTTTACCTGTAATTCGAATACAAGAAAATACTTGAAAACAAAAACTCACCTCCAGTTAAATTAAAAGAATGTCCAAATGCAGAGAAGGAGTTGAGAGGTGTGAAGTCAGGACTGCTGGGATTGCTGATAGGACTCCACAAACCCGAACTAAATGCGGAGTAACAGGAAAACAATATGAGTCATAACTCATTAACACAGTAAAATTAACAATATTAACTTACTCATCTGTATACAAACATATAGGTACAAATGTGTGTGTGTTAGTTTTTATATTTAACTATATATAGAATATAGTTATTATATAGAATAGTGATTAAGAGTTAAGAAATCAGCTTATTTTTGTTTTAGCAAAAGATTTCAATGAAATACCATCTTCCTGTGTATATACCCACCTTGGAGCAACACACTGCTATAGACATAACGCTCTTTAATTTGTAGACCGAGCTCCCACACAAACCCAAGAATAGCGCTTTTGATCAGTTTTTCAGAAAACTGATAGGGTCTAAGCCNTTTTAACACCAGCAGATAAAATTTAGAACCACTCAGAAGGGATACAGCGCTCACGCTTCAACTTGCGGGCAAGCTTCTTGAAACTACAGATGACTTAACTGGAACCAGTGATAAACATTTACAAAAACAAACCAAAACCCCGCCCACAAACTTTGCTCAGAAAAGCAATTCCTTTGCATATTGAAACTTGAAGTCAAGTCTCGTTTCCTATTCCAGAAAGGTTCCCAGACGCTTACTGCTTTGTACAGCCGAGGGAGACGTGCACTGCCAAGATATGTCTTTTCTGACAGCGTGCCTTGGGGAACATGGCTGCACTCAGCTCTGTTCTGCTCTTACGCGTAACGCAAAGCCCAGTGACAGCTCTGGTCCCAGTGTTAGAACCGGGAGTGAAAGGTACAGCAAGATACTCTGCTTGTAAACTGTTTCAGGTGACCTTGGTTGACACTCCTCAATACTGAAAGAGCAAAGCCGATTTCTCATTGTTTGGATGCCCGGGGAACATCAAGATCATTGAGTTACTGGGAATGGGGGGGAGGAGTGCCTATCACATCCACAACATCCTGCTCTCTACTTTTATGTTACTCGTAAGTTCTAAAGTTTTTTACAACATGAGAGAAGCTCTGTTTAAAAACCAGTTTAAACCAAAACAAGGAACCAAAATGAATTCTGTCACTACCTTCAAAATGCCATTACCAGCTTCCAATCTTCTTTTCTAGGGACCTAGGTATCTGCTGGGAGAATATAAAAATTACCTGTCAGAGCCATCACTGTCAACAACCGTGTGGGAAATGCTGATATTGCTTGAAACATCTGTCTTGCTTGGAGAAACCTTTGGTAAACTGCTGCCACCTGCAAGAATATATAATACATAAAATAAGTAAAATTAAAAATTAAAAAAATAACAGAATATTCAGGCAATATTCAGAAATATTTAGAACTCCCAACTGGTTCTAGTACCTGGGCTCTTGTCGTAACCTGCAGCTACAGCAGCAAAAGTAGGGTTACCGTTCCTGCCTGGAAGAGAAGCTGCCTTTGCCAGCTTATGTTTGGTACCATTAGGCTGCTTGCTTTTCGTTTCACTTAAAGGAGAGAAAAAGAAAAAAAAAAAATTAGAGTAAGGTTTTGGACTTCAGCAGTTTGATGAAAAAAGCCGCAATTTAAGTGAGCATTCATGAAAATTTTAACAACAGCTTAACAGTTCATGTTATTGTGCATTTTTCCAATCTACCAAGTCATATGAAACCCCAGAAAAATATAAATAGCACGGTAAGAGACGCACAGCAACATCTGCAAAAAAGCAGTTTCCATGGGAAGAGGAAATGGGTCTGAGAAAAGGGAGATACACCATATGAAGCACACGGGCGCCACAAGAGTTCTGTGCTTGGGAAATCAGTAGGAGGTGCAGATTTGGACTCACTTGCTGCAGCTGCTGTTCACAATGCTGCTGTAAGTGCCTCCTCGTGGCCCAAAAGCTAAAGACGCGGGAGGAGGAGGAGGAGACGGAGAGGCGGGTGTCGGTGAGGGCTGTCGCTGTTTCAGGAAAGCATCTGCGTTCAGGGTTTGTAGGGAGATTTTATAAAGGTTGTCTGTAGCTATAAAGAGAAACACAAACCACTTTCCTGTGGTATTCGCTTTCAAACAAAGGCTTCTCAAACTTCTGCTATCCTTTCTGTTCAGATTGAGGAATGATGGCAAAGTCTGCTCCCAGTGATGGCAGAAATAGCTCCTTCCCTGTATTCACCCATCATTATTCAGGTTTACTACCTATTTTCAGAGAGATTGTGTTGCAATAAAAGCCCCGACATAAACTGATTTGTACGGAAGAAAGAACCTTTCCAAGTGAGCGCTGTGGAGAGAGATGACTTTATGTTCGCATGCAACCGAGAGGAAGGTGATTTGGTTCCTACACAAGGGACATCTAACGCAACCGAAAAGCTTTTAAGAGTGCCCCACGCTAACCACTGCGTTAAGGTGTTTTCAGTGTTTCAAGGACAAATCATGAAATTAGTTTCAACTTTGGCTGCAGCAGACTTGACCAAGCACAAAACCCCTTCTGCTGTAGAAAATAAATTTTGTTTTCGAGTTATAATTCTCATTTCCTCAATCTCCCCAGCAGCTTCTGAATCCTCTCCATCACTGAAGAACTGCAGCATTGCCCATGTTCTGCCCACACAGTTTTCAAACCTCCCAAATTGTATTAGATGCTATCAATGAGGCCCACAGCAGACAACGGGAGCACAACTGTGCAGTGAAAAAAGATAGGAAGATCTATAAACAAAGCGAGGCTACCTACGGATGTTCATTGCAGAAGACTAATTCTATCATCCTCTAGCTATTACTTACAGCTGCCGGCTTTGTGAAGAGGCACGGAGTCCCACTCTGGTGGTGGAGAATCCTTTTCACCTTCTGAGCTGCTGGTGTTTCCTAGCTCCTGTCCAGAACCACTGGGGAGAAATTTTGCTAACACTGATGGCCTGCTCTCCATTAACTTACTGTTTGGACCTATTAAAACAAAAGAATAAAAGCAAGTCCACAGATGGTAAACTGAACAGCTGCCTTCTCACAGTAGACTTAAAATTAAGCACTCAAGAGGGTTTACAAACAACCGAAAAAACTCCTGAGGTATTTATAAATAAAGGCCTCACACTACCTCTCGTTTTGGGGAGGTTTCTTGATTTAGATCCATTCATCAAAAGGTGCTGTGTAGATATCTTGGATGGAAAGGTTTTGCGCTGCTTGTTTTCCAGCGGGGGAGTATAAGACAATTCCAAGGAACTAAATGAAAACAGAGATCCATTTATTTTTAGAGCTCTCTGAAGTGCTGAAAAGATTATTTTTTTTTATGTGCGTGTATATATGTATCTGCTCCATACAGTTTTACAAAAGACTGGTCTCCTGTGGCTTTCTTATGTCAGCCTTGTGCTCACCTTCAAAGCTATTTGTAAGCAGAGTTTTGTATTTCTCCTATATGCAACTCCACCCTTGTAGCTCTGGCTCATTTTCTACCCACACTGCTCCGCACATTTATTAGGGCTCACTCACCTTCCAGGAGAAGCTTTCATCCTGGAGCTCCAGGATTATAAAACCTGCTTGATTATACAGAGGCAAGAAGAGATGGCAACTGCCGTTTTTCTACTCTGCCCCCACACACTCTTATTAGCTCACACGCTCCTGATATGCCAGTGCCCTGAATGTACGGTGTCATCTTTATGTTGAGGACATAAAACTATTCAAACCCACCACCAAATTCATTTGGCTATATATTGTTCTTTTTCTCCAGCTATTTGATTATATGTCTCAAATTTTCTAGGGAGGAACTATTTTACCCATTTCTCACAGAAGAATTCCAAACCAGCTCTCACTGTGGCCTTTGAATGTAATGAACTTGTGATTTATATGATGAGGGAAGTAGATAACCATAAGAATAAATAAGATGAGGAGACTTTGCCAGGCAATGTTTTCAGTATAGATTAATTTTCTTCCAAATATTTCTAACTACTACTCCCAGTTAGCCTAGTATTAATTACAGCAACAAGGAAAACAAGCCAATATACCATGCCTCAGTTTGGTAACATTTACATCTTTGGCACTTGGATACCGGTCTGATTTCAGAATACTATTTCAGAATGAACTGGGTACAGTAGGACTAAGGTTCTTCCTCTTCCCCTTTCTATCATCTGCAATCAACCACCTGCCAGTAAGGGAAAGGGACTGGCAGCAGCAGCAGCTTTAATAACACATCCAAGACTCTGATCTGACTCTGTGATACAAAAAAGGCAGTAATTTCACCAAAGGCAACTAAAGGCACTCATGTTAGTGCCAGCTTACTGTGCTGCCACTAGAAGCTCCTGTAGAAACATTAACCCTATTTTGTGTATGAAATACCTGTTACAAAAAAACCTGAACATTGCTGAACCTGATTTTCTTCTCTGCATTTAGTTCTCATTTATGCACTATATTTCCATTGAAGAATTAATTATTTACAAGCTTCATATATTCCCTGATATCAGGAAGGAAGAGGAAGCTGCTTAAAGGTATCTACTATTGGCATTAGCCAGACTGGCAGCTAAAACAGTCGAATACACAGATTTTTATCAATCCGTCTTCCCTTCAAGCACTATGCCTTCTCTACCAAAAAGCCTTTGTTATGCTTACCTGGGTTTCACATCTACAGGGATTTCTTTCTTGATACTTGTTAGCAGTTTTTTAGTTTTCTGTTTTACTTGGACTATTTCATTTTCAGGTTTTTCTGGTATAACTTTTCCCTTTTGTTTTTCAGGTTCCTATAAAAGATGTATATAATAACACGTTAACATTCATGAAAAGTCAAGTCCCTCTTGCATCACAACATACATAGTATAAATAGGGCCGAGGAAAGAATGCTACTTGAAAACACGAGCATTTTTGCGGCATAGAAGTATCTTTTTACTCCCTAGTGAGTATACCTATAAAACATGGTATGTATTTTTTTCCTGTTTGGAGAAGTAGAAATCAAAATATCTAGCAAATAAACAAACTTCAAGCAGATCTGATGTTTGTAGACACGCAGCTCCTCAGGCCACGGCCTGTGAGTCTCCCTTCAAAGACACTAGCTCTGCACTGAGACCTACACTGCCTCTGTTCTACACGGGCCAGGCCGTCTGAAACAGACTCCGCAACAAAGCAAAGCATGAGCAACTTCATTCAATTTATTGGTTTTTTAAACCACACTTCTAAAACTTTCTGAATACAAGCATACTGTCAAATAACCATCAAGTCAAAGGTGATTTTCAAGTGAAAACTTATTAAACCTTACCTTTTAAAATATTACATGGATTTCTTTTCTTTGTTCCCCCAGCTAGAATCCCTATCTTTTTCAAAGTTCAAATTTAAGACATGTCAAAATTTAGGCTTGGTTTTCTTCTCTTTGTGATTGCCTTTGCTTTGTTTGGTTCCCTTCCACATGCTTTAGGACAAAATATGTATGGCAACCTGACCACTACACAAATGGTTAGCACTTTAGTTTATTACCTAGAAGCACATAAGCCAAATGAGTAAAATAAAGGTAGGGGTACTGTCAAAGGTAATTAAGTTAACTACCTGCTGACAAGGTACCAACCGTGAACTGACCCTTTGTAACTGATGAAATGCACAGGTTTAGCATACACCTTAATTATTAAGTAAAATTAGTGTCCATACTTCTGTGTTCTGTTTTGTGAACACAATATGCTAGGAGCGTGCAGAGACACAATTACCCCAGTGCTGCTGACAACTGGTGGCTTATTCAGGCCACAGTCACTCGGGCATTTTCAGTCCTGAGACTACACAACTCAAGCGTGCTCACACTTGGAGAGGAGGGAATTTTCTAGAGAAGTGAAGGCAAGGACTGGGAGAATGTTCCTCCGTTAACATTCTTCCTTTGTTAGGTATTACAGTATATGAAAGCCAGGGGTGGGGTGGGAGGAGGAGACCCTGGCCCTGCTCTAACAGGTGACCCACCAGCTACACAGGAGCCTCCTTATACGAGCAGTGCCGTACCTCTTTGAGAAGCGGTTCTGTGTCGGGGTTGGAAGTTTCAGTTGTGGTTGAAGAACTGTCATCATCTGCCAAGGAATCCTTCAGTTCATCCTCCTGTTGCTTTCCTTTCCCTCTTCTATCCTTTTCTTCCCGCTTCTTCTGTGGCTTAGCCTTGCGCTGAAGTGTTTTCCCTTTCCCTGGGGAGATAAGGATGCTTCAGATTCTCAGCAGCAGCACTCCAGGTCGGGCTAAGCTCACTTCAGAGAGGCTAACCCATGTGCTTAAGCCTCTCAAGTCTGTCATCCGTTACGATACACCAACCATTTACAGCCACTTCACACCAAACATGAGCAACAGCATCACACCTGAAGAACCCTGATCTCCACCGTCGCATTGATGCCGCTGAGCCCTACCTCCATCGCCTCTCTGTAGACGGTGGGCACCTGGCTACCTATAACTCTGCTCTGCTCTGTTCCTGGCATTCCTTTTAAACACCTTAGAATCCAATTTGACAGTTTCACCATGCAAGACTAGATTTAAACATCAGCTTCAGAAGTTGGTACAAGCTTTATCATCTGAACAAATGAAGAACAGAAATGATTAGCGTGCTTGTCACTTAAAAAAACACCCCAACAGTAAGACTAGAGTGGATGAGAAAAACCACTAATAGTATTTGCCTAACAAAGATATAAAAAAACCAAACCCCCAAAATCTGAAACCTCATGCCCAAGTATACTTTCTCCCCCTGACACGTTTTATTCTTTCAAAATTTACTATTCTACGAGGTATGACTGAACGTAAAATGCTGAACATTAAATGGTTTGGCTTGACACATTAAAGTGTTACTGCATCTCCAAGTAGGGAAAACAATGTGTTAAACACTCCCGCAGATTTTTAATCAATCTTCTTGAAGCAATCCACATATAAATAAATAACGCTACTTGAACAATTGATTATGTTTTTCCTGCAATTTCTACAGGCTAACTGAAACGTGGCATAGAATATCTTCAAAACGCATAGAATAACTTCAAAATGTAGAGGTTTAAGAACATCCAAAATCAAGCCAAAGGTCCTGGCTTGCAAAATAGGCAGGATTAGGCTCCTGGGGAGTAAAAACGTTATCGAAAAAATCATCAATACAGAGAAACTGTGCGTGCGTGTGTGTGGAGTCATCATTATCTTACCATCACCTCTTGTTGCTCTCTTATAGGATATTGCATTCACAATACTCTTACGTCTTCCATTAAATGTAATATACGCCCTTTACCAATAAGCCCTTCCTGAGATACTGCCCTTTAGACTAAGCACTCTCATTTATAAGCCGCAGAGAGCCGGCATACAGCTTCCAGGATGGACGGAATCGTTCACTCACGTGAAGACTCCATTAACCTGTGCTTCATCTGGGATTTGTACCAGCTCAAGTCTGAATTGAGTCTGGAAGCACCATGATACTGTCTGTCATATTTCGTCTGGCAAAATGTTCCTCGGGGAAAGTTTGTACCAAAACATAAATTTGCTATCAGTATTTTGGTAAATACTAGATAAGTATCAAAGGGCAGCGCAAGAAAACAGTTCGAACTGTTTTCTTCAGACTTAATAGCAATGTTTTCAGTATCAAGCACAACAGTAATACTGGAGATAAAAATACTCTTTTTAGTGTGAATGCAAATAAAAGTGTAACTACAGGTAGATCTTTACATGGAAGTTTTCTAAGGTTGGCTTCCAGCTTACTGGGGTGATTCTGGTTTTGCCTCAGAAGGCCTCATTCTAAGATTTGCTTCAAATTTAGTCTACGTTCAGGATTGTTAAACCATTTAATGTTGCTCATTAGAAAATCTACGTAAAATGCTACCATGACAGAAACATATAACGTAAAGTAGCTGTTTAATAAAAAATAATGCACCCTCCGCAGCAGTCTGCTAGGACCCAAGCATTGGGAAGCTCAAACAGAAGACTATAAAGTCGCGAATCCCACAAAGGATACCATGCCAGACAGTTTTAGTCCAGAAGTTGCTGCTTCTGCAAATGTTTGTGACTAGCTCTAGCTGTTTAGCTAAAGTCAGTATCAGTGTGCATATGTAGATCCAGATAGATAACAGAACTTCCTCTATAGCTATACATTTTTAAAGAGGGCAAATGGAAACGGGCAAGTTTTATTTGATGTGCTGAGCTTCTGTGAGTCAAGTTATGGTTTACAGATAACGTTGGGGGGCTTTTTTATAAAGCTTCAAAAAGAAGTCTACAGGCATAAGCACCATTTATTGATCTAAGATGATGAAGAGGTCAAGAGAACTATCTGGATTGCAAAATGTAACATTCATAATATATTTTGCAATACAGAGCATGTTTAAATATTCAGTAAACCCCCACGTGAAAGCCCAAGTGATGCAAAGCCTCTGTTACAGGAGGAAAAATGTGAATTTGTCTGAATGAATTTGTAATCAGGAGAAAGTTACAAAATGGAAAAATAATGCCAACAAATGGAACCCTTGGAAGCGACTAAGTATTTCATCATTTAAATTGCTTTTGAAAATGACAGACAAATCAATAGAAGCACCATCTCAAGAAAATGCATTTAAATATAGTTGAAAAAAATGTAATCAAAGGTCTATCAACACTTAGAAGCAGCTATTTGCTAAGGCAAGCTCCAAATACATTGACTGCTAGAAATTGCTATGGGTACAAAAAACGTTAACATAGATACAGCACGTTATTTGGGTCAGGACTGTGCTTTGGAACCAAACTCAGTGGTCCCCACGTGCTGCGCAGCAGCTGCACCGTACAGCAGTACTGGAGCACAAGGCCTGGTTTCTTTTTAGGTTGAACTACAAATGGACGACGCGCTCCAGAAGCGCTCCCAGCCCTGTCAGGCGTTCAGTACACGGACTGGATCAGGCCCCTGTAAATCCACGCCAACACACCCCACGAGGACGTTGCATCCTCGCTACCAGCCGTTTTGCGCTCCGGAGCTCCCATACCGTGCTATTTGCTAACGCAGATGTTGCCTATGAAACCTACCTGCAGTCCTGTCACTTGCTGAGTACCAGCCAGCCTTTACGACATGAATACCCGACAAACTGGTCACAATTCTCTCAATCAATTCCCCCAACCACATCCTCTTGTCTAACCTAAAAACAGCCCAGAAATAAAGTAGTGTATTTCAGCAGGATCCCAAAACCTCTTATCACTTCAGAGTCCCCACTGTGAAAGTCCAGATGCATCAACACATCCATTCTGAATTAATTAAGAACCTTCTGCTCATTACTACTTAAATAGACTAAAGGTTTCCTCTTTGGTAGTGTGTGATCGTAGAGGTGCCTCAGGGTTTATACGCCTTCCCACCATTCATCTGAACTTTAATAAGCAACACAGTATCAGTACAGTTTCTGTACTACAGTGTTATTAGAAAAAAGTGAAAAATCATTTCATCATCATAAACACATTAAGATTAAATTTATAACCACATAAGTCTGGGACACAAGTGAAGTGGCTAATACAAAAAAAAGATTAGAAATTTTACTCTAACAAAGTGTTTATGAGAAGGAAAATAACTGACCTATAATTTTAAAGTCTGAATGTATCTAATGTATGAGACTCAATACATTATTTTAAGCATTAGACAATTGAAAAGATGCATAAACAATTTAAACTCCACTCTAACCTCGTGCAGAGATGAATGCAGCTTATGAACACAGGTGCCATATATTAATTTGGTGACAACCTGACATCAAGGATTTCTTTCATCTGTGAGTCTGGGCATGAAGAATTCCATTCCCAAACGATACCACAGGGGTTTCCAGATCTCTCTCTCTTACCCTTCTCCCTTTCTCCCCACATCTCAGTATTCATAATACACTAGGACAACTTCCTTTTCCTTTCCTCTAATCCCTAGCCCCAGGTACAAATAAGAGAGGTGGGAGGGATGGATGCTAACCCAAAGGCAAAGGAGTAGCAACCAAAAGCATCTTTTTTCTTTAGAGGGTCAGATGTCTAAATAGTCACGCTTGCTTTCGTCCAAACGTTACACAAATTTTGCAGGGAGAATAAAAACCTGCGTTGCACAGAGCTTCACTGCCACGAACGAAAGGAAGCGTTCAAGGCACAGGCGCGTTCAGCAGGGCAGGGGACAGCTGAGAAGCTATCACTTTCCACGTTATGAAAACATGACCTTTACAGTCGATTAAATCTTGTTCTGTGGCTTACATAATGAATCATCCTGTTAAAAAAAGCAGAATTGTATTACCTTTGTTTTTTGCTAGTGGAGATGGGGGCTGCTCTGTAAACACATCTGGGGAAGGGGATTCTGGGTGGTCAAAGTCTTTTTCCATAGTTTCTATGAGCCCAGTGAGATCCGAATCCTCTGAGCTGTGCCTCCTGCTGCTGGCACACTCGCCGTGAGGCGGGCTGAGGAGCGGCAGCTGTGGCAAAGCACTGTCAGTCTGCTGCTCCTGCTGCTGGGGCCCAGACGCTGGGGGCTGCGGCAGGGGCGGCTCTGCCAAAGCCGGTGCCTGCTGCTGCGACGGCTGCTGGTTCTGCCTCGTCCCCTTGGCTCTCCTGCCCGCGGCGTGCGTCTGAGCCGCGGCACCGGGATCCAAGGTGAAGGGGCCCGCTCTGTTCACCGGCTGCACGGAGGCTGCTTGTGCTGGAGTCCTGTTAGGTATGCTGGGACTGGCTTTGGATTTGATGTTCTCAACATCGGGCGCGTTCCTATTGCTGTGAAGGTGTGCTGTTGCGTTGCATTGCTTGTGATTCCCTGCACTGGATCGTGAAGACGAACTGCTTGCTCCATAGATGCCTCTGGCTGAACTGTGATTAGAATCCGATCCAAGAGCATTCAAGCTGGAAGAACAACAAGTGTTTAAATATACTCTACAGGGCTTCCATTCTTCCACGTGAGAAAAGAATCCCTATGTCCAAAAGAATCCTTGAACTACACTGTTCTTGGCATATAACTAATAAAAACGCCGAAAACTTGTTTGACAAGTCAGTAGCGCAAACCCAGTAAAGTCACAGTCAATATATACGTTGGAGGGAACGCTGAAAGGAGAAGATTTATTTTTTTTTTAAGCGAAGACACCAAAGGTAGGAACTTCTGGCCTGCAATTTTTCTGCAGACTATACCTTTCATTTTCAAGAGTTGTTAACAGGAAACTTAACAGGGCTTGGTTTTGGTGGTTGGTTTTTTTCTTGTGTTCTTTTTTTCCAAAAGGTGAATATTCCTCACAATCACAACATTCATCTCTTTATAAGTAACTGGGAGGATCATTCACCTGTTCTAAAGGCAGTATTACTTTTTTACTGGCCTTACAACTAAAGAAGAAGAAAGGGGAAAACATCCTAAGCCCCCCCCCAAACATGTACTTACTTTCCATCAGATGAAATTCCGACTATTCTCCTGAGATCAAGTGGCCTTCCCATATCAAAGGGAGGGTTTGAGGCCTCAAAGGACAAGCGTCTCCTAAATGGCTCCCATATTCCTTGAGCTTCTAGATAGGCTGTTCCAATTACCAAGAGAAAGAGCACACTGCAGAGAAGAGAGGCAGTCATCTAAGCATTTCTTAGTTTTGAGCATTTTAAGGTTAACGAAGCTAATCACACAAGACAAACAGCTTGTATCTTGTACTGAAAAGCTGAAACTGCATCCAAACCACAACTTTGCTGGATAGAAACATAAAATACACAAGTCTAGCATGATATATGCATCACTAATCCTGAGAATGGAAGTTAGCTGCAAGTTTGACATTCAGTTGTGAAGAATATTAATCCAAAGGAAAAAAAAGAAAAGGGATATAATTAAAATACTAAAATGTCATCCGAGCGGTCAGCATCTCTGTCAGCTTGTTGGTGCAGTTCCATTTTAAAAGCATTTTAAATTCTCTGTAGAGAATTGTACTGCTGCTCAGAGAAGTCAATTTTAAGAGCATTATTTCAAGGAGCTTTACAACTCTCTGCCTCTGCTGCAATACCGTGTTTAGGAGTTCTCTGCTTACGTAACGCACTGCAGTGAACTATATTTTTGAATGAAGCAGTGAAACCACTGCAGAGACCTTCATCACCGGGCTACGGATTTCATCTTCGAACAGGCGGGAGTCTGGGGCGGGAGGAGACACAGTAACAATGACTAAAGCTTGCCTTGCCTATTACCCTAGAAAGCTCATGCCAAAAAAGAACTTTAAATTAGCAGCCGTTAGTTTCTGTTCTCCCCCCTGTTCTGTCAGCTTTCCTAAGCCAAATGTATGCAAACCAGCATGAATTCACACAAAAGGCTGAGATACCTCTCGCTTAATTTTAGCTAAAAGAAGCTACTCTAGATACCTTTTAACTGTCACCAAAACTACAAGCAACTGTGGAGACTGACTCAGCTGGTGACAGGGATTAAAAAGGATTCTAGATGCATAACCAGGCGGCAGAAGGTAGGAAAGATAAATTTCATCCAAGATGTTAACAAGCAACAAAAAAGTTAAAGAAATAGGGAACATTTTTTTATACAATCTTACACAAACTCTTACTCGAAAGAGTAATGCTTGCCTTGGGTCCATCACATGTCACAATCACAAATCACAAATGGCATTACTTTGGGGATGCAAGGAATAAGGTATAATCTCTTTCACTTATTTATTGCAATCCATGATGTTGTTTGAGCGCTTCACCAGACTGACACCAACAAGAGGATCAAACCTCTATCAGCCACCGTGGTGCTACACAAACCTGGGACAGAGTGCCCAGGTTTTGGTGGGCTGGGGACACTCTTCCCCCTCAGCCCCACTGCGCTCCCCTCAGTGCTGGGCTCCGCAGAGGCCGTACAGAGGATGCTGCAAGCAAAAGGTCACCTTGAAGGCTACTCCTCTGCCACTCTCCGGGTGAGGACTCTACTCCCTCCATATAAGCCACTTTGGTGTTTTGATAAACAAATACCAGCTTCAAAATGAAAAACAGAACAAATCTTGTTTTGCGGGCTGCACTTTCTGGTTTTGGTGTCGTTGTGGGAGCAGTGGTAGTTTGTGTTTTGGGGTTTTGTTGGGGGTTTTTTTTGAATAATTATATAAAAAAATAAAACTAGCCTGAAGTGGTCATATTATTTAAATTGCAAAGCATATTAGTGTGAGGAACACCACACGGCCAGGAGTAACATGGTCTAGACACCCAAGAATGATCTTGGTACATCCCTCTTTCCCCTCACGGTTTTATCCTGGAGCACGCGCATGCTTAGTTGGTAAGTTCTTAATAAAAAGGACCGGCTGCTGTGTCACATTTGTACACATCCTATCAGGCTGCACTTCAGAACCTGGAGCCACAACTATGTAACAATCCAAACCGAGAGTGATTTAGGGAAGACGGCAATAAACACCACCTTATTAAATTAAAACCATGAACTAGATAAACTCGTAAGAGTTGTTCATTCTTAAGATATCAAGGGTAGATTTGCAACAACATGGAAGTACTGTTTTAGTGGCAACTAGCAAACCCCTACATGATGGCATCCTTAAAGTCAGAGGCTCTCTGTGCACAGGATCCTTGGAATATTATGAAATGGTGACATTAGGACTCTTCTCTAGTTTGCTGCTAGGAAGGATATTTTGTACTTGTAGGAAAAAGACACAGTGAAGGAAAGGATTAGTATTCTGTATTCTTTTGTAAAGTCTAATTAACAAATACAGTACGTATAAAATTAACCACGCAAACTACAAGCATTATTCACTTTGTCAATAAACTAAAGAGAAACTAAGCTGATAAATTTCTAGCAAACATAAAGAAGCAAACCCACAGAATTACTTACTCAGCACTTTCCTAAGTAACGCAGTATTAGTTAGGAAACAAAATTTCTTAAGTAACCGAAACTTTCTTTACTTAGGAAAAAGCACTTTCCTAAGTAACACTGCATTACTTAGGAAAGTGCTGAAGAGTCACAAAAGAAAATGAAGCAGGCTGTAACTTTATCTTCACTATTTCTTTTATCAATGCCTAGAAGGAAAGATGCTTAACTGAACATTTCTGTAGCAGTGGAGCAACATGAAAGAGCCTGTGGCTTAACATGAAAAAACCAAACATACGCAGGAATATTACATATCTGTGGTAACGCTTTGGATGTGCCGCGCACAGAAAGACCACTTTTGCATCACAGGCATCTCCAGCAGCAATCCATCTCACACTAAGATATAATCTTAACACTAATGAAAAAGGAAAACAGCATTTGTTGTTACTGATAAGGAATAACTTTACTGACAAGTTTCTAGGCTAGGGTTTTCTCTGGATAAAGATAGTAGGGCAAAGCGTCTCACATCCAAGAGATGGGCAGGGACATATTGTTTATAACCTCAGACGTCAAATAAATAGAGATGGGTGGAAGTTAGACTAGTAAAACGCAGTGGAATTTTCAACTCAGATTTCAAGCAGTCACAGCTAACACACGTCTGTTTGCTGAGAAAAACGTGCATTAATACGCTACTACGTAACCTCCGAGCATGCACTGCTGCAAACAATGCCCTTCAGGTTCTCAGAAATCCCATTATTAGTATCACCAGTTGTCTGTCACATACAAGTGGCAGCAAAGTTAAATTCATCCGAGGCATCTGCTAAGCTCATTACAGTCACTGCCTCGTATCTCTTTAAAGCACGACACTCCAGAAGGATGGTTAAATTTCTCTGGGAATTCATGGTTAGCGGTGCTTTAATACCTAATTAGATTCAAGTTCGGCTTAATTATTTATCAAAAAGCTCCACATTACCGGGGTTAATAATAGGAGCATGGATCTCACTGAAGGAAATAGGCCCAAGCAAGAAGTATATTATTTTGTCCTCAGTTTGAGCAGAAAGCCAGTACTCCTCAGCCTTAAACTGTTCACACTCAATCCATAGTAGCATTTATTAATTTTTTTTTCCTCCTTTTCCACCTCACACTATTTTATTTTACACCAATTACTGCATGTTCTGAATACGTAGATACTTTTCTGTAACCTGTATTCAAGCAGTGGTAGTTTGTGCATGTAAATCAGTAAGAAAAACCATAGACACACTACCTCATTATTCCTGAGATGATTATGTACAGTGCTAATTCCCAGTTGGGCCTGGGTAGCGCTTCTGCACACGTTGCTAACATGTGATATGGAAGGGATGCATTCAAGATAAATATGAATTCAGAGCCTCCTGCTGTGATGAATTTTAATTCACGTATGACTCTGGAAGCAGTGAAATCAGGTGTAAACCTGAAAACAAAGTAAAAGCACGTTAGAACTTTTCATATGAACAGCAGAAAGTTTGAGATAATTTACCTTATTCATAAATTTCAAAAAAACAAACTACACCCATTGCTGCCATAACTGCCAATCAAACATTTGTAACAAATAGCCCTAGTAGTACAACTAATAATCAACCACGCGATTAGCCTAAAAATACTTACGAGTATCTTTCAAGTACATCAAGACGTGTTTGACTGAGTTCATAAACACCTCTGCTTAACACATCTGATCCTACACTACCCCTCATACACCTGTCGTGGTTTAACCCCAGCCAGCAACTAAACACCACACAGCCACTCGCTCCCTCCCTCCCTCCCTCCCTCCCCAGCGGGACGGGGCAGAGAATCACAAGAGAGAAAGTGAGAAAACTCGTGGGTTGAGATCAGTCAGTTTAACAGGCAAAGCAAAAGCTACGCACGCAAACAAAGCAAAACAAGGAATTCATTCACAGCTTCCCGTGGGCCGGCAGGTGTTCAGCCATCCCCAGGAAAGCAGGAGATGCATAACAGTTACTTGGGAAGACAAACACCATCACCCCGAATGTCCCCCCGCTTCCTCCACCTTTATATACTGAGCACGATGTCATATGGTACAGAATATCCCTTTGGTCAGCTGGCGTCAGCTGTCCTGTCCCTTCCCAAGTTCCTGTGCACCCCCAGCCTGCTGGATTGGGGGGGGGGGGGGGGGAACAGAAAAGGCCTTGACACTGTTATTAACAGTTGTGAGCCACCAAGTTTTTAAAGATTTCACCTTGAAGTCACAACTGCATGCCTTTCCAACATCACCACTACGCTTCCTGTCCCATGGCAAACTAAGATTGTTGTAGAAATACTAGTGAAGTTTCACTGCCTGCGATTATCTCACACGTCCTCTAACAAAACAGAAGAATCTTCTCAACTTTTTAGATATTATATTCTGAAAAGTTAACTTTACATCCAAACAGTGTTAAAAGATCAATATTTGGTACCAAGATCTTTTACAATAAAAACTGAAATTAAACAATCATCATTAAGGCAACAGACAAAATACTGAAGACTAAAATGCTGTGCGTTATGATAATAATCCTTAGTCTAAAAACTCTTTTCTACATACTGCAATGCACCAAAAACGTATGTAGATCTAGATCTCATATGCATTCACAACCCAAATGAAAGAAATGTATAAAACCCCAGACAGTAACACTATTCCAACTCAGTAAGTTATACTTACCAGATAGTAATAAAAGTGCTACTATAGTTATGAAAACTTGAAGTTATTTAAAAATCAAATAGCGTTTGCAAGAAGAGAGAAAAACGTCACATATAAAAAAACCTCCCAGAACACTCAAAGCTTAAGTAAAAAACCTCAGAATTTAAGTGACAGAAAACAGAATTAGGTATACAGAATTCCTAATGCAAGACTGTTTATATGTAAGAAAAAACACTTACAATATGACAATGTCTTTAGAGGCATTGGCACTTAGTGCAAACTCGTGACAGTTAACTACTTTAAATCCATATCCTTCACACGTATAGCCACTGATTTCCATGCTTTTCACATTAATCTGCAGCTGCCCCGTATTTTCCACTTTAAACGTTCTTCTCAGTGTGAAATTCGGTTCTTTGTATTTCATTTCTAGAAACAAACAGCAGAAAGTGCTTAGCGTTACGCTGAACGGACATCCTTCACTATATTCATTTTGTGCAGTAGGAGAGAGCTCTGTCAGTGTAACAGCAGAAAAGGGACTAGCGAGGCCCATGGAAACCTTCACGTAACCTGCAGAAACAGAGCTCTGAAGCCACGTTCTCATCGCTGTCGAGGCAGGGCACTTGTGCAATTCCAGAGGACTGTAACTCATCAGGGAAAAACCACAAACCCCCAAACCTCTGATAGCGCTGCTGCCTCGCAAAAAAAACAAACGCCTAAGCTGTAAAGTTCTTTGATGTACTACATAGCGTTGTGGTATTCCGTGAGAAGTCCCAGCATGAAGAGAATTAAAGCTTATTTTTTTGTGTCTTAAAGATCAAATCCATGTCTGAGCTACACATATCTTATTAGCAAAAAAATCCTTAAACCACAACATGCAAGAGGTAATGGCTAAGATTTATTCGAAGTTTTCTTACTCACCCCTCAAAAAAAGCAGAATAATCTCAGATAATAATTAACATGGCACCTTACAAATAATGTCTGGAAATCTGCAAAGTAACAATGCAGATTTTAATACCAGATACAACTAAACCATTTTTACCAGTTCCTTTGGTAATACAGGTACTCTTAGCTCTCTGCTTGGAAGCGAGCCTGGAGCCACAGAGCTGAAAACCCCTGACCCCAGAGTAGAACCTGGCTAGGATTTAATTTTCCATCAAGGAACGCACCATACCTTTTTCCCTGTTGGCTATGTGCATACAGATTCTGAAGGTGTGAAAGGGGGGGAAAAAATACAGAAAGTTGCATCTGTGATCCAACTTGACTTAAATTTAGCAAGCAGAAATTATCCTAATATATTTACTAGGATCTTCACCTCCTCTATCTTGGATTTTAGTGGATGAAGAGCTTTTGTTTCACGTTTCCTAATTTTCACATTAAAATGAAAAAGTTAAAATATGAAACAGAAAAATTTCATTTTCTACCTCAATGAAGAGCCTATTTTAGTGTATTTAAAGGAATTAAATTTCTGGGGAACTAGAACAGGGGAAAAAATAATTCCATGTATTTCAAATTGTACATGCAAAATGTAATTTCTGTTCAGCATAGTAGCTCAAGAAGTACTCACTTTCTGAACAGTCTTTTAATAATGCTTCTGTGATTTTAAAGCGCAAAGAACTTCCTGCACCAGGAGGTTTGCCTGCAACCTTCAAGCTCTCAGTCGTCCCTTGACCTTGTACCATTATGGCATCTATTACAGTCAAATTATTCCTGTGTACACAGAAAAAAGGGAAACATTCATAAAAGGATTATGCAGTCTATAGCTCCTCTAAGCTTCTCCACAGACCATCAAGTTATATCCCAAATGCGGAGGACAGAAACGTAAGCACTTCCACAAATAATTCCCCACAATACAGAAGTAAATAGTAGGGCTCTCAAAACAGTGTTTGCAAGACAATAACTTAAGAAATTACTGCATAGCATACAAATAAAAACATCAGTGATGTATTAGTTCAAGTTTCTATTTCATCATCACATTAATGTATCACACCTGATACAAAAGTGAAATAGAGCTCTTTACTAGGAAGACTGAACTTGCACTGCAGCTTGACCTTGCAAACAGCATAGAATCACAAAACAGTTTAGGTTGGAAGGGACCTTAAAGATCATCTAGCTTCAACCCCCCTGCCATGGGCAGGGACTCCTCCCACTAGACCCGGTGGCTCAAAGCCCCATCCAACCTGGCCTTGAACACTTCCAGGGATGGGGCATCCACAACTTCCCTGGGCAACCTGTTCCAGTGTCCTCACCACCCTCAAAGAGAAAAAATTTCTTCCTCAGATCTGCTCTAAAACCCTCTTGCAGGTTGAAGCCATTACCCTTTGCCCTATCGCTACATGCTCTTGATGGAAGTCCCCTCTTTCAAGGTAGTGTAGTGTGTATTTACGAATTCAAGTCTCCAAGTATTGGTGGATGAGCAGCTCAACACGAGCCGGCAACGTGCACTCACAGCCCAGAAGGCCAACCACATCCTGGGCGGCATCAAAAGCAGCGTGGCCAGCAGGTCCCGGGAGGGGATTCTGCCCCTCTACTCCACTCTCCTGAGACCCCACCTGGAGTGCTGTGTCCAGCTGTGGAGCCCTCAGCATGGGAAAGATGTGGACCTGCTCGAGCAGGTCCAAAGGAGGGATACAAAAATGATCAGAGGGATGGAACATGTCTCCTATGAGGACAGGCTGAGAGTGTTGGGATAGTTCAGCCTGGAGAAGAGAAGGCTCCAGAAAGACCTTATTGCAGCCTTTCAGTACTTGAAGGGGGTTTATAAGAAAGACAGAGACAGACTTTTTAATAGGGCATGTAGCAACAGGACAAGGATTAATAGGTGGTAGATTCAGACTAGATATAAGGAAGACATTTTTTACAATGGGGGCGGTGAAACACTGGCACAGGTTGCCCCTGGGTGCATGGGTGGTAGATGCCCCATCCCTGGAAATGTCAGGTTGGACAGGGCTGTGAGCAAGCTCATCTAGTTGAAAATGTCCCTGCTCATTGCAGGGGCATGGGACTAGATGACCTTTAAAGGTCCGTTCCAAGCCAAACTGTTCCATGATTCTATCTTAAGTAGAACAATCTATTTATATTAGAAAGGATATACTGAATATAGATTAACTACTGCAAAACATATCACAATTGCATTTCAATTAAATCTTTCTCCAGACACATAGAATTCTCCAATTATTCTTGTAAAAGTGATAGTTTCTCAGTGACAGCTGATCACAAGTATGATCTTATATATAAATAAAAAACATCAGAAAAACCCACACTCATTTTGGAAATATCTATCGTACCTGATAACAATTAATGATGAAACTGTTTTATTAAGAACTGGAGTGAACTTTACTTTGACAGACTTCCTCTCACCAGGTTTTAATATTAGGCTTAAAACCGAATGACGAGGCGGGCCCTTCGTAAGTCCAACAGTGCTCTGTAGTGGCTGGACCTTAAGAAAGTAGGGAAAAAAAAGTAACACTTTTAAAAAATAGGAGATTTTTACATATATTTGATAGAAATGATATTTTAGTTAAAAAACTGGTCTTGTCATAAAGAAGTGTACTACCCAGTGACATAGACTGTTTTTTAACCAAAAAAACCTGACAGCACACTATTTCCCCACTTGGTAAGCCACCTGTGTTTATTAAGAACAACACCACAGCAATACAGAACTGAGCTAAACTACACCCATGTGGATCCGTAAAGTTCCAGTAGCAGAAAGAGTTCAGAAATTTTTGAATATGTATTTTAAACACTAGATTAGCATTAAAACATCAAGTAAACATTTTCTATCCTCAAAATTCTCCATTGTTAAAACACTTTTAGGATATATAGAAGAGAAAGAGCAAACTTAAAACAGAAGAACCGCTGGAAAAAAAAATGTAGTTTTCCAAGTCTGCCTTTAGATACTGTGCAAGCATCCAATTGCTAATCTAAACCAAACTGCAAATGGAGGGGAAAAGGTGTATATATTGCATGAGAAAAGAAAGTGTTCAGGATGTGGCATGCTGTATATGAAAAAGCAAACACTTAAAGTTGTCCACAAAACTGGACATTCAAATAAAGAACATTCATTTAAATAAAGAACAAAGCAATGGAAAACTCTATGCTTTACTGATTTTAGAACTAGCAACCACTACACTGAAGAATCTTGTATCAGTAAGAGAATGAATAAATGCAGGTTTTCTGTAATTTCTACAATCTTCTTATAATGTAAGCATACAGAAAAAGCAACATTGTTACATTTGAAGAAATACTACTTTTCCTATTTCCTTGAAAATATCCAACAGAAGCATCACATTTATTTTTTTTTTTTTACACATATTAATACCTACACTTGAAGACACGTATGACTGAGCTCTTACTAAAACATTAAAATATCTAGATTTAAAAATCTAAAGAATGTATTAAAATACTTACGCAATTTCTGAAGACCTGGAACTCTAGAGTCCTCAGATTGAAATTAGTTGGCTTACTCAAATTCAACCTGAAACAGACATGCAAATTTCCCCCCACCCCAGATCAGAGATACTGACGGACTTGCATTTATGGATTTTAGCACAAATCAAGAACCTATGATAGGGCTCAAGCAATATGCAGCTGAAAGGATTGCTTCATTTTTCTTATTCCCTCGTCATATATCAAGTTAAGGAAGAAATTTAAATGTCATTTTAGCTTAGCAAAAAATATATGTGCATTCAATGGTAATCAGCCTAGATTTGGTTCTCAACTGGCCTAACAATTCAAATTCTAGAAGTGGCCAACACTGTAACTTCTAACACAGCAGCCAAAGACTGCGTGCATTCTTTGTAAAATGCATTTAGCTGTAGAGTGAGAATGCCCTAAACACTCTAAAACAATACTTACCGTTCTAACATTTTATCAACAAAGGTGGATGGATTAGAATACAGAGCTACAGGAAGAAACTGAACATACACAGGAACGTCAGCTGGATTTTCTAGAAAAATTTCTTCTTCCTATTCAGAAACAAATGTTTTTAAAGTTTACATTAGGATTAATGTAATTAGAAATACCTATAAAAATGCAGTCCCTACAAAATGATACTATCAACAAAATAACTTACTGATGAACTGTTTGTGTTGGTAAGAGGGAAGCTCAGATGGCGTGGTGAACTAAGTATGGACGGCCAGGACATTTCTGCTGTGATTTTCAACTGGACATCCTTCTGAAGATCTGTGTCTACTTCAAATACAGCATTCAGTCTGGAGAAACAGTTACAAAACTTATTTTGCAAGAGTAGAATAGGAAAAGCTTGGAAAAAGCAGAGGGCTTAAAAGCACCCTGAAAACAACATTAGTTTGAGAAACAACGTAATACGTTATATTTATACACAACTAAAAAAACCTCAATGAACTCTGCCCATATGTACTGCTATTAAAAAGCACAATAGAAACAACCAAAACACGCTATAGGAGACCAACCCAGAGATTCTAAACGTGTTGTCTATTAAGTATTGCTGTCAACATCCATCCATTCACAGTTCTGTTATGGCCTATTTACAGATAAATGTGAGCAGAAAAATGTGATTGAACTTATGCACTGCATCACAAATCTTTTGGTATTCGCATTTCTCTTAGATCCCTGCTCTCTGGACAGCAAGACACAAATTTCACCTTTCTTTAGGAAGCACCCAGCTCTTACTGCTGCAGAAACAAATTTTGAGAGTATAACAGATTCAGATCAGTAAGAAAAATAACCCAAAATATACATGATGATTTGCAAAGGTACGAACAGTAGAAGGGAAAAATACTAGTCCTGCTACAGTCTGTTTCCAATACAACATCCAGACAGGCACTCTCCAGGAAACATATTGTGCCTGCACACGTGTACTGTACAGTAAACATGTACGTGTACTTCAGCTGCAATGGACACAGGGACTGTGTGCCTGTATTCCGGTCCAACCATTCTAAAGCAAATCCGAACTAGTCACGTGTGGTGCCAGCTACCATTTCCATCAGTGAATGATGGGTTTTTGCTACTACCCAATCTCTGCAACAGACTCAATTCCTGTTGTCCTACAAGCTCTCCACCATGAGCTAAACCAAGACTAACAGTATTGAGTTCTCCAGGCAGCGGAACAGATGAAACGCTAGACTTCAAACCCAGAGAAGTATTTTGGAGAGACTCCAAATGCCCAAGTCAGAACCACTTTGTAGTCAGAAAGAGCAGTTTCGCTTTTGCTGAATGCTACCTTGGAGAGCTGGTTAATTTTAACTCTCTTTAAAAGCACTACATATTCTAGACTATATATTAAGTAATATTAAAGCACTGTATGTTCTAGCTAGAACTGCTACTTTTTCAGAAGTAGGTTTTAATAGAATTTTCCTTTACTGTCCTCTTACTGTAGGTGACAGGACATGCTTGAAAGTTACTGGTGTGGCTAGATATTCTGTTTAGATCAAATTTGTTCAGGAGTTACTAATATTATTAACATATTAACATTATAATAAAAAGTGATAAAGGAGGTATGCTTTTGTTACTGTATTTAGCTACACACAGTCATTTTTTTTCCCCACAAATATGCGTACCTTTTTTGAAATTGTAGTCCGTATCCTATCATCATAAAAGACACATGCATTTGCTGTTAATGCTAACTTATATCTCTTGGAGATTAAATCAATTCATGTATAAAAAAGCAGATGTTTAAAAGGTATACAGCAGCCTACGGACTTTGACTTTTTTAAAATATTAAATAGCAATCATTAATCACCTTCTATTCAGCAAATCTCAAGGAAAAATACCAGACAATTTGCTAATTCACTGAAATGCAGTAGTCTCAGAAAAGTAACAATAGAAAATCTTATAAAATCTTAGAGGGATATCAAGGTTGATACTTTAAAACCAGATTAAGCAGGGATACTGCATGAACCGTATAATTTGTTTTCAGAATTTTTTGCAGAGTAGAGGCTGCCTTGACATTACGATCCTTTCAAGAACTGCAGCATACTCCAGTGACTAGTAACTTTCATTGTTGTGTTTGACTTGAGGAAATTATTACTGTTTTTTAACTTTTAAAATGTTCCCTTTACAGGTTTTGCAGAGAAGGCCAAGTAACTCCTTCTTGGCCACCTCTCAAAGACCACTGCAATATTAAGAAACTTTGTATTTTTTAAGAGCATACAACACAGAATTATCTAGTGATTTAAGGCCTGAGAAAGTAACAGGGATAAAATACTTACCTATGGCTTGAGTTCTCTTTTATTTCTGTCCATTCTTTGAATAAGTTCTCATGCAAATCCCAGTCAGAATCCCATGCATCTTCTTGCATTGCTACGCTGTGCTGAACTTTAGATTCCGCTTTAAGAAATAACATGGTTTTTAAACTCTTCAAGTAAAATAATTGCTTAAGGAGAAGCTTTTTTTTTTTTAAAGATTTTCATTATGAAGTTGAATATTACTTACATTTAGATAGAAAAGGCAATCCTACATAACAATGATCTCCACATTGTAAACCAGGATCAAAATAAATATTTGCAATCTGCAAAAGAGATATGAGCATATCAATTAAGAAACAGCACAGTAAATCTAATGACCAAAGAAAAAAAGAAAAGATTTCTGATGATCACAGAAACTTAGCATATGCTTTATATAAGTGAGAACTTGTTAACATGTAGAAATCAGGCACAAACAAACCTTTGATTTTTTTCCTGGCTCTAAATCTTCTTTATTACTTCTTAGCCTCTTATAATAAAACCTTACATCTTCTGACAGCGAGCGTATGTGTTGTATTTTCACTTTCTGAGAAAAGGAGTTCATAATGTTCAGGCTCTGGTGAACTACTTTTCCCTAAAGAAAAGAAAGGATGAAAAAAGTCTATAGGATATGCATTTCTTTGGCCTATGTATCTACTTATACAGGCCGGCCCAAAATAGAATGAAATATTTTAATGGGGCATTCAAGAGGGACAATGATCTTGCCAGGAATTAGGATATATAAATTAGGATACAGAATACAGAAATTACTTTATCTTTGTTGAAAGAAAGGGAAACGGACCTCTAAGTTATTTCAGTTTATCAAAGGCTTACAAAGAACTTCATAGATGAAGTTACAGATATGGCAGTCAGTGTAATAAATACCCATATAATGGTGAGGCCATAGAGTCCAATAGGAAATATAGATACTAAAGATAAAAAAAAGTAACAGGTGATCTTTGCAATTGTAGGCATGACTGTTTGACCTCAAGAGTAGGAAAAGAATTCAGAACAATTTGTGAAGCAGGAGATCAGAGGGAGATGGAATGGATAATGGGGCAAATGTAGCAATGATTTACTCAAGTACTGCTGACTGACCTATCTCCTTCCAATAAAATCTACTGCATTACTTTTTCAAAAAATTATCATTTATCTACTAGACATAAGGTAAAGCATTTGATAAAGTGCCAGTGAGAAAGTACTATATAAGAGTACACAAACTGTAACATAAGCAGGAGATACTAAGGAGCTATTGGAAGAGGAGGCGAGAACAGGTGGTGCTCTACAACAGACTGAGACTATGCAAGACAGACAAGGAAACAAAAACCATTTCCACCACCGTGCACAGGGTTAGTTTTATCCTTTCAGAAAACTACCAACTATCTCCTTTTGCTACTTCCCCCTCAGCCCCCCGCCCAGTTTTCAACCTCTCTCCCTCTGATTTTCCACCATGTTACATTTCCCACTCATCAGAAAGTCACATAAAGTTCAGACTTCAATGAAATACCAATTGCAAAGCCAAAATGCCTTGACTGCCCCTGTTTCTATGGTTATGCTAAATGCCAAGTGGGAAGAAAGTATTATTTGGTTAATAGCTTGTTGCTTGAGCCTGTAGCCTTGAGCAAAGGAGCTGCTTTCGGCACTCTCTGAATAAACACCGCTGCGGGAGCAGGGATGGAAACAGCCCTTACATACTTTTGCAGAGCTGTAGATCCACACGGCTTTATTGCTTTCCCATTCATGTACTCTACCCAGGTACCCTCGAGAAGATCTGCTTCGGTGTGGAAACAGTACAACAATGCTTCCACAGAGATCAAGGACTTCTTATACTAAACCATCAGTTATTAGCTGACTTTGTCGTCTTTGGTATTACGCTTCAGGAATTTGAAAAATGCATTTGTGCAATTTCATCTCTTTCTTACTCTCTGTGCTAATGCACATGAAATGGTAATAATCAAGTGACCACAGCTATGTTAGAATGAAGCTGCAAAAGAATGAGGCTTGGGATCGTATCAGTATTCCAAGATCCCATTCAAGTGGACAGTAGAGGAGATGTAGGGGTAACTCATGCCTGGGACATATGGGGGAAAACACTCCCAAAATAGCAACAAACTGAATCGCTAACATTTGGTAGCACAATCTCTCCATTAATTTGACATGCAACAATTCAAGACACTGGTTTCTCTCGAAAAGGACGGATAGATAAAAAACGCAGCAAGAAAACATTTAATGCTATGACCCAATTCTCTTACCGGAAACGAAGGTGGAAGAAAAACATGTTTTGGGGAGCAGGTCAGCGAGCCTACAGCAATCACTGCCTTCACTGGTATAGTTAAAATCTGGGGGAAAAAAAGATTAAATTATAAGAACAAGCAAGAAACTAAAATCCTTCATATTCTATAACTGAAGGGTCACATACATGTATGGACATATTAAAAAAGGCTTAAAATCTCAGCCAACTGGCAGAAATTAGGAATTTCCCTTTTTCTGTAGCTTCATCAGAACCGCACAACAAGCTGTATAATAAGCACAGTGTGTCACCCAAAGATACTAAACACAGATTCCATTATGTATTATAATCTCTCTCTTCTGCAAATAACTTATTAACAGGAAGGGCATATGAAGTTGAGAATTAACTGTTTGTTCTTCTCTCCCTTATTAATCTAAGAACTTTGTTTCATCAACTGTCAGTAAACTGCAACTTCTCCAAAACAACTTTCACATTGGGTTTTGACAAAAAAACCCTATGAAATTATAGCTCAGTTTCAGTAACTGATAATGCACCAAAAAGCATATTGCCAGCACGTGCTGTGCCAAAAGATCCACGCATCGATGCTTTGAGGATGTGTCAAGTCATTGAAGAATCAATACCTCCAAGCATTAGGTCAGATTTGAATGGATATTTCTGAAAGCCAGATGAAAATCATCGTGAAAGTAATTTTTCATTCCTTCACAAAAGACACAGCATAAGCAACATTACTGACGTTTGATGCAGCGTTAACTTGCAGATATAACTTGACCTCCAGAAGTCCTTTCCAACCTCAACTTCTCTGCAGTACTGCAATCTGTCCACTAACACAACTCTCAAAAGTGAACATATCATTTGGGTAGCACCCATGAAAATGCAATACATATACCTCATAATCTGTTGTGATTTGTACAGCTCCATCATGAATTCCTTCAAGTTCTTTTGCTATTAGTTTTACTCTAAATACAGCATAATAACCTGATGCTAGTATCACCTGTAAACGGCAGAAAAAGAGTCATCCATTGTATTCCATTAAATGGAAAGAAATTGCACTAAAAACATACCAAACATCCTCTTATTTCTTTAAACTGAATCAAAATCCATTTGAAACAACTGGCAGTGGTAAAAAAAAATTCAAGCACACAAGTTACTAACATAAAAGATTAACTGTTCCTTGATGTGGTAACTTCCACTCTTTCCAGATAAATGAGGAGCCTCATCTGAGGGCATGGAGTTACTGTTTCTGAAGTTATCCCTTTCAAAATCTGACCGATCCAAATATAATACTGCTTCTTAAAATAAATTTTAAAAATTCTACATGCTTTATCATACGCAAATACAGACAAAATTAAGAATTCTTATCCTCCCTCCCCCCCTGCTAAAATCAAGCTACAAGAAGCTGCACAGATGTCTCTTTCTTCACCCCCTCCTAAATCTAGCTTTAAGCAATGGATTCAAAGGATTACTTACTGAAGACTGATCGGATGCACTAGCATTTTGTAGTTCATGGTGGTTTGCAGTTATCATTGTTCTGTTTCCCTTCTCGGCTGTTAGAAGTTCTATGGCCAAACCATCCCCTATAACATGCCAACTTTTTATAGCCAGCTTAAAAAGAACAAAAGGTACTGCTTTCAGTAACAACACTAATGTAAGTTTTTTAAAAGGCAAACTAAAAATAAATCCATCCTTACCTCTATTGGATTGCTGTTGATAACTGCAAATAAAATGCTGGTAGCTTCAGTTGCACTCAATATGCCAAAATCTATAAATTGTTCCTCAGTTTTTGGAGGCAGTACAAAGTACTAGAAAGATTGATAAAAGTATTTTAGCATAAGTTAAATATAAAATGTGCTCAAACTCTAAGCTCATTAACAAATGCATTAATAAGTCTAATACAGCAGTACTCTGACAATCTCATTTACTGTGTAAATCTAAACGGAACAAAAAAGAAATTTGCAACAGTAACTGAAGCTGTTTAAGGAACGAACTGGTAAAATAGTTTTGAAATGTAAAAAGTTATCTTCCCACATTAGTAGAATAAAGAATTAAGAACAGTCCTATGAAATCTGCTTCTAATTAGACTAAAGTAGCTAAAAAAAAAGGAAAATACTTACATCTAAAAATCCTGTGTATGCTCGGACAGGTAGGTGAAATTTAGAAGCATTAGTGATAAGTAAAATATTATTATCTATATGAACAGATGACGTGGAAGGCATAAAGTGAAGTGTAAAAATATATCTGGATTCATTAGGTGGAATTAAGACCGGTTTACTGAAGTTCTGGACCTAGATCAGTGAACAATGAAGATCAATGTTACAATTTAATAAAGTGCAGCACATTTAAACATTTGCTATTAGGTGAAAATATTCATTGTAATGGGGCTTACTTTAAACATTGGTTTTGCTTCTTCTGGTAACACAACATCATGTATAAGGACTGCAAAACTGAATGTGTTTGTTAGATAGATCAGTCTTTCCACGGAATCCGCAGCGCTGTCACGGATGTGAAAGAGTGTGGCAGCATGGTCAAATCCTAAATATCTATTAGAAGAAAACAGTATGAGAAAAATTAACTTTCCTCAAACGTAAAGTGTTTTTCTTACACAAAAGACTAAAATTCATTCAATCCAACAGCAAAACAGGTACACACCCCACTGCATGCTGAAACTTTATTATTAGCGCTACAGGGACATTGATAATTAACTCAAATGAGGTATGAAAAGACGTGAATCAGCATATTAACAGGACTAAAAGGAAATGTTGAAGTATTAAGATACCTTGCAAATCATACATATTCCTTATAAACCAAATCAGGCACCTGCAGCCCAAAAGTTCTGATAGGCAAGGTTTAGTTTGGTTGTCTTTAAAATACCCTGTCGGTTCTGTTGGTAAGTAGCACCTCATTTCAACAATAATTTTAAAGTCAACTTAGCCACACTTTGTAAATAAACAACAAAAAATAAGGAAGCACTGACAATTGTTCCAAAATTTTGCTTGAAACCAAAAATATTTTCTCTACTCTTACTTCATATAGTGATAGAACAGCAAATGTAAAACTGGAAAAATTTCCAACACTGCATTTTTAAAATGTCTCATCTGCAGCCTTCAACTGCTCTGAAAAACAATTCACTGAACCCAAGCCTTGAAACCAGCTTAGGCATTACTAAGACTACCCCATCTACTAGAGTAAAACCAAAAAAATTCAAACAAGTGATTGTAGTTCTAAATAAGCTCCAGATTCAGAACGTTTGGTTACCACCTCTTTATATCCCCTCTTCCCCCTAAAAAGGCTAAATTCTCTGCTACATCAGCTAATTCACAGCATTTAGTTTTTCAGCTATATTCAATTACTGTAAGCTTACCCATCCAACACTTCTGCCTGATACGGTATTTCAAGTTTGGAGTAGCTCTTCTCTTTTGCTTTAACAGTTATTTTCCCAGAAGACTGTGATGCCTTTTTTGCTTTTGATGCTGTACACACAAGAATATAAGCAGTTTGTTAAAACAGACCAAAAAAAAATCCATTAGGTTAGGCTAGCACGAGTGGAAGAATAAGAACACAGAGCTAGCCTGGAAATGAAGTATCACAGAAGAGAAAAATGGATATTAAGGAAATTTAAATAAGCAACTGACACAGAATAAGTCCAGGAAGTAAGAGATTTGAGTTCTGAATTCCTCCCCCTTAACATCGGTTAGTTGACTTGCCCGAGTTAGTAAGCATATCTATGATAAGGAAGCCTGGTTGCTCCTGTCAAATAAATAACTTGGACATGTCCAGAGGATAATTCAAATCCTAGCGAGCTGAATTCCCCACTTAAGAAAATGGAATACACCTATCCCTCCACTAACAGAACAGAAACCTGAGATGGCTGGGCTTCTCACTTAGAACTACTAGTTGAGCAGGACTTTGGGACAGGAACGCAGCAACGTTTTAATAATGAAAAAATCAAAGACATGCTAAACTTTACAGAAACAGAATCAGAATCCACATAAGAACTCAAACTACACAAGCACCAAGAACGATGCTCACAGAACAAGGAGCGTTAGCCTGGTAGCAATAGTGCCAGAAAAGTCAAGGGATTCAAATACTAGTTAGGAGAAACCACCAGCCCCCTAAAGCACCTGTATGTATTAGGACAGCTGAAACAGCAAATATTTAGGGCTGGCTGCTTCACTGAAAAGAACTCACCAAGTCAGTCCCTTAAACACATTAAGCGGCTTGACTGGGTATTTTTCTCCAACAATCACTCCTTCCAAGATCTACCGGATGTTAGTCAAAAGGTCCTCATCATGTAACAATTCCCTCCAGCTTCAAAATGTGAACTTCTTACCACCTCAGGCTGACAGAGTTCAGCTATTTCAGAATTTATTTATAGGCTAAAACATACCCCACTCACCTTACAAAGCGTAAGCTGTTAAATATCTAAAATGTTAATCAATAAATAACAATAAAAATCAATCCTCTCCTCTCTATCCATACAACTTCTAAAATTACGTCTACCTGAAATGAAGAACATTTTCTCTCTCAACTTCCCTTTTTAAGCAATCCAGGCAGAAATACTTATAACACCAACTAGTATCTTAAAGCAGTAACACCCGAGTAGGTCAACAGCATTCTGACAGTTGATTAAAATCTCTATAAAAATGCAGATGCCTTTTTATAAAATGTCAGCATAGTATTTACAGTCACATTATGTAGGAGGAATAATGACCCAACACTTCTTTCATAAAGATGTAAGTGAAACTCAGTATCAGCATACGTAACATATCTTTGTCGGAAAGGTATCAGTAAAAGGTTTTTCCACATTCATCTCCCTTTTTCTTTAATATGAATTCAAGATAGCAAAATAAAATACGCCAACTTTCACAGTAAGGTTCTCAAAAGCATGACAGAGCCCTATTTCCATAGGTATTGCAACATAAAATGTAATGTTTTTGTAAGTAAGATTTTGGATTATTTTTTAAACTTTGGAAGGATCAAAGGGCAATCCAAGGGATATATTCTCCTTCAACATACATTACTGTGCAGAACATGTCCTGGTTAGGATTTCTCAAAAACACCACCTATTTAGACTAAGAATACATTTTAAATAATCAGTGCCTTAACATAAGAATACTGCTTATGTTTAATAGAATAATTAAGGATTTCTTCTCTCACCAGTATTTACCAGTCTAAGTTACTTGCTCATTATGATCAGAGACAATCCCCTCAGAAATAACTGAAGTTAGAAGAACTGTTAGCATTTTCCAGGTAGGAAAATTCCATTTCATTCTCAAAATTACAAATAACATTTTGTTAAGAGAGTAAAAATAATTCATGAAGTTTCAGCAAGTTTTAACAAGTTCTAAGAAGAGAGAAGCAGTACTTACCATCAAAGCTAATACTTGCAACTTTGGTATATTTACTTTCAGAGGCTTTTAACGTAACTGGCTTGAAATGTACTGTTATAGCTTCATTCTGTGGTGTAGGTCTAACACTCTGCAAACAATCAAAATAGGAAGAACCTGTAAATTTGTCATTGTAAACACACTGCGCAGCCTTCATGTATCCTTCAAAGTGATACAACTGCAACCAGTTTTGGCTGAGTTCTTACAGGTCTGTCTTTTCTATAACAAAGCAGCACTGTAACAGACTTCAGAACTTTTTTCAGGTCCTGCAAATTACTCAGGCAGTATGCAAGAAAGTGGGCAATAGAGAGTTCTCATTGGGAATGTTGGATAAGGTGACGATATGGACAGAAACATGTTAATGAAATAGGAAACAAGATTTACTTAAGATTGATTTTTTTATTCTTAATGTTGCAGGGTTACAATAGCTAGATTATTTGTTTCTGGCGCACTCATTAACAACACTGTTGCGTAATTACTGGTGACGATGCAGACATCTACCTTGTCTCTGATCCCATGCTAAGTCGGCAGAGCCGCCACAGGAAAAAAAAAATTAACTGTATAAAGAATGGGTCTGTATAACTGAGATGACACTCATTCTATACCAGCATTTTACAAGATCACCTTTTGTATCTGAGGATCGCTGCTTTAAGCTAAATGGAAAAGGTAAATGGGGCATTACCGGAATAGCAATTGTGTCAGGTATTAGCCAGAGCTGGTTTGTAGACATATTCATTGCCATGCAGTAGGCTTGTGGATTACTTGTCAACCCCTGAAGACTCTATGAAGATTGCTAGCAAACTCTTTACCAAGATTCCATGGAGAGAAACTGGGCACGGAGCATTTAAATGCTCTTATTATTGTTTTGCTTAAAATTACTATGGCTGCCATGATTCCTCCTCCTCAGCTGTCTCCTCCTCCTGTAAGAACAGCTCAGCTGCTCGTGTAAGCTACTGTAAATTACAGGATGCTGTACTAAGGAAACTGAAAGGAGTGCTGGTTTACCTTATGCTGGGCTGCAGAGATTTAGCACCTGCTTCACAAGCAGCTGAGACTTTCATGGTCAGAGAGGAGCACAGCAGACAGCTAGTAGTACAAACCAATTACAGTTTTTGCAAGCTAAGCTCTCCTTGATTGTAAATTAAAAGCCATAAAATTGTGCATACATAACTAAGTTCTGCAGACCATGTGATCCTTGGAGGAAACAAGCAGCACTGCTCCTGCAGCCAATGAATAATCTCCATTAACTCAACCAGAAGTTTTGTATTTTGAATTTATAGTACTGACCTTTGTCAACCATCTGCATACACATGGTACAGGTATCTGTTATTTTTCATCACGAGTCAATTCATAATTATTGCAATTGTCTTCTAATGAAATCCATACTACAAAACTGAGATATTGAGGTGTCTTTAAAAAAGAAACCTCTTAAAGCAGATGAAACCAAAGCTGTAATCAAGTTGACCACTTCTGCGTGACAGAAAGGATAACCATTTCTAGTAGCTGTTTTCATGCCAAAGACTGTTTTTTTTAATTATTGAGGTTTGAAATTATGCTGATTTCATTTAGAAAATCAAGTGAGAAATATTCAAAAGGACAGACTGTTGCCAGAAAAATGGCAGGTTTCAGAGGTGCATCTCTTAAACTGCAAGTGTAACAAACCTAGATGTATTTACTCAAAATGTCTACAGCTAATGAATTTAGTTAAGGAAGGAATTTAGCACTGTTTTGTTAAAAAAAATTTTAACTATGTCATACACACTTCCCATTTATTGCTTGATTATATGGTCTAAAAGGAAATACAGAATTAAGACAACTAAAGGAAAAAGAAATATCTTTAAGAATCCTTTGAACTTCACTATCCTCAAGTTTAACCTATTTCAAATAAAGCCCAAGCAAGACTTGTCCTGAGATGTGCCTTAAGAATCATCAAATACGGACAGGCCATGAGAATACATGCAAAACAAATTCTATCAAGTGTCTAACACCACCAATTTTCTCAGAAAATGTCCTAACAGCAGCATCTGCAGGGAAGAATAATTTAAAATAGACATGCTTCAGTAACACATGGCGCTCCCATGGAGTGCCCCAGTCCAGATTCCTGACCCTGCTGTATGAAGATACATTCAATATTTAGCAGAAGAGCAGAAAACGAGGACCTTAAATGTTCTAGAGAAGACAGAGGGGGAAGAAAGCTTTGTCCCATTGCAGCAGTTACTGGGAAAGACTTCAAAGGTTTAAGGACTAGACCTATTCTATAAACTAAAGAGGAGAAGAGTATGGGTTGCAACACTAGCACATGTTCGTCCATACTGTTTACCTGTCAGTAGGCTCCCGAACGTAGTTTTGCCTTGTCCACCTAGCATATTGCTCTGAAGATGGAGCAGGCTGTAGACTTTTGCTCACAGATAGTGAAGACACAGCCACCCTGATGCAAGAGGAAAAAGTCCTGTGGCTACAGGCAGCAGATTAAGACTGGTTCCAATAGTGTCAGAACCACCTCTGTACTGTTTTTGCAGCCACAATTATTTTGTCAGTAGTGACGTGGTCTTCAGTTTAAACACGGACACACCTAACTATCTAAAGTTCACTTTCACCACAAAGCACCATCCAGAACAGCCACGGAATAAACTACTACTAGATTTTAATCCTTTAAGGTTATCTTTCCCTTGATAACTTTGAGATGTGTGCACTCAAACGTGCAGACTGAGAACAGAACACCAAAGTGAACTATTTCTCACACATTGATAAGAGGAAAAAAAAAAAATCTAAGGTATGTGAATTGTGACAGAAGTAAGTAAATACTTTCTTATAAAAGAACTTTTATGTTCAAACTGATAGAACTCAGCTTCAATACACAGCTGTCCTGAAGTTCCTGGTTCTTTATGCATCAAACAGGATCAGGAGCTCAAATTTTAAAGTGTGCCTTTGCTTTTAGCAGTCAAATGGGCTTAAACTGCCTTAATGGAACACAAAATTTTCATTCAAGAGACAAAAGAAAGTGTTCAACAATCTACATTTACTGGATTTTTGACAGTATGGCTTAATTGTTACAGCACGACAACAGTTCATCCAGTCATGAAATCAACATGATTCTCCCTAATAATGGAGAAATTCCTACATAATATAATCAAGGAAATTTTTAAAGATTTTTAGAACTCAAAAGAGAAAGTCAAGTGACTCACTCTATTTTCCTCAACCAATTTGTTGGACCACAGCATGACTAAGTACTTAAAGGCAGAACAACTACAACTGTGGCAACAGAATTAATGGTCTCTTATACACAGATGACCTGAAGATATTTAGTTCCTCCAGCACCCAGCTTAAATATATGCTAAATATAGCCTTGGCCTTTTCTTCTGACATTAAGATGAAATTTGTCACAGAGGTCTGTCTCACTGCTTTTAAACCCTAGCTCTAAAGGGTCAGGAATCCATTTCTCAAGCTTTCCTAGAAGCAAGCTATTCACCATGTTCCTTCCAAAAATTCTTTACTCCTGCTTACCACTTTGAAATTCCTTGACTGACACAGCAGTAGAGATTTACATAGTGCTTCAAATGCTAGAAAGGTTACAAACTTCACAACAAAGCTGTGCCTTAATGAGAAGAACAACTGACTTGATGTGCTATGTGACACACTGAAAAATACATCCTATCTGGACCTGTGTGGTAACTTTATCATTGCACAAGTGAGTCCTAAAAGCTTTAAGACCACCAAATTTACTGCTTTGATACACTGTAAAAGAGTAATTCATCTGGAAAAGTTCTCTCATGACTTGTATAACGGTTATCAAATCATAGCCTTCCATTAGACCACAGTCTATGGTCTATAGTCTACAGTCCAAAGACCATAGCTTTAAAAAAATGGGTAGTTTTGGGGTTTGGTTTTTTTTTTTTTTGCAATGGAGGAATATGAATTAGGTACCATGTTATCAGGTATTAGAAGTGATACTGATGGTTTGAATATATGGTTATTTGCATTGTACTCAGGAAGTATATTATACATGTAAAAACCAAAACCAAAAAAACCACAACACAAAAAAACTCTTCCTATGCCGAAAACCTGGCAAACCTAGGAAGATGGACATGATGGAAGACAGCAGACATAGCTGGAAAAACAATTTAATAAATTTACCAACCCTCCAGTTATAAAAACAATATACAGGTCTTTTTAAAATAAAAACTGTCCATGGAAGCTAGTTCATAGCTTACAAGACCTCAAGAGACTTTATAGGACGTCATTAATGCAATAAGCACTAGGACTTCGATGAATTAAATTCTGTTTGCACTATATGGCAGGTTTCTCTGGACTTGAAAATTATTAGTGAACAACTTAGCAAGCATTACAATGGACTATTACCACAGTGGAAAGTTATCCTCGTTACTAAAAATGTTCCCTGTTTCTAGTTTAAATTCATCTAGCCTCAGTTTTCCGTATCTTATTTTAAGTTTTTGTTACACCTCTACTATTAAAATCCTATTCCTACAGTTACAGCTATAAGCTTTAAAAACACAGAAATGCTCTCCAAGAGCTCAGTAAGAAACCTTTGCCAATCTTTCAGTCATTCTTCTGGCTCCTCTGGTTTCTTTTCAACACTTCAACACTTTTTAAAGTGCACTGGGACAAGGTATAGCTAGCTATACAACTAAATCTGGAAAACAAGGAAGACAGGAAGCGGAGAAGGAAGAAGTGAGAAAAATAGTGGGCAATGAGAAAAATTACACAGGGACAAGGTATGAATAAAGGCGGACTACCAGCTTAGAGCCAAAATTCTGTAATAAAATAGAAAATCCAAAACCTAGAAATCTGAAGCTGGCTTCACTTTATGTGCAGCTGCAGTGATGTAATTTGGAAAGGGCTTCAGAGTGTTTGCAGGCTTTTTTCTTATTTCAAGCTACAAAGCAAATAACCTCAAGAAAACAAGGGTCATTTTACAGTGTGCTCTTGAAAGCCACTCTTCGCTCATCTTAAAACATTATGTTGGGCAACCACTTTATACACTCTCTTGGAGTGTGTGATGAGGACAAAGAATACCATAGACTCTGCATTAATCTCTTGTTCACTGAACAGGAGTTACTGTTCTCAAGTATAAAAGCTTCCAGGGCTCAGATATTGCAGGCACAGCCTGTAAATGCTGAAACTGCCGTTCAATGAAGGCTATGAAGCAAATTAATTTTACCATGCATACAGATTATTTGTCTCACTATTAAGTTACGTTTTCAGTCACACATCACCTAGCTTCTCATTCTGAACACTACATGGCGAACCTGTGAATGATCAATTTTTATGAGCAAGAAAATCCAAGGAGAAAAGTTCAAATTGAAAGGAAATAAAACTTACTGTAATTGGCACATCTTTTGTTCCTGAATTTAATAAATGCAGATTTAAAATTTTTGGCAGATCTGTTAAAGAACAAAAAAACACACCTGGCTATTAGGCTATTTTTAACATAAGAACCTTATACAAAGTCATCTGCACTAGCTGGTTTCTCATGTAAATCCACTGTTCAGAGTTAAAAAGTTAGACTAGCATGACAGTATATCCAGTCAAAATAGCTACTCCCTGACACAGAAGAATCTGACACACTTAAAAACTGCATTTTTGCATATTAGTACGTATTGCGTGCTTCAGCTAACCATTCGTATTTCTGACACATTAAGAAATGAACAGGCTAAAAATACTGCAATGAACAATTTTGCCAGATGCACCAATATTCAGCAGAAACTAATCTTATTTAAAAATCTCTACATGTTAAGCAAGCTGCAAGGAGAAGTTCTTTAGAAGCTACCTTTTTTCAGTTGAAAGAAGATATATACTGTTATTCTCTCGTAATGAGACCCTTTCAGTTTCAAAAGATACCTTCAGTTTTACTGCTTTCTGCCGTATTTTTTTAAATTTTACTAAACAATATTGATTTAAAATGTAAAATATTGGGTTCAAATGAAGCAGCACTTCAAAAAAAGAGATCTTATCATAAGTAACAAATTTGATTATGTTTGCACACTTTCACTATTCTCTGTATCTGAAAATTTATACTGAAACTTATGCAGAGGTAAAGCGATCTTTCAAAACAAGTTCACAAATTAAGTAAACTGACAATGGTTTTCAGACTAAGCCATGCACAACTATGTAAGACTAATGTTATTACCAGACTTATAACTGGATGTGCAAACTACTGTTTGCTTGTACACACCACAGGTGTAATTGCAGGTGGGTACATTTGTGCACTGCTGTAACACGTAGTTATCCTGCTTTTGAAAGTCTGGCTTTTACAAAGCAACATTCCACACGCAACCTCGAACAGCACAAAGATAACTGGGCTTTCCCCTCCCCACCATACTCCTTACAAATACTGAGAGCTGAAGTATAGTTTACCTTGCGTTCGTAGTGTACCAAAATCTAGCATTTCTGTTGATGAATAGATTCCTGGTGCTTTAAGAAAAAAAAAAAAATCATAATTTTCTTAGTATACTAGAAGTTAATTAAGCTAAATAACTTTAAAACACCACAACAACAAACCAACCACTTTTCTACAAACCTGTTGTAACTTCTACTTCAACAGGGAGAATGATAAATTCTGTGCTGTCTGAGGCATTTGTTTTTATTCTAATGAAGGCTGTATGATTATCTGCTTCTCTTGAAGAAAAGCTGGCTCTCATCACTCCTTTTGTTTCATAGGGAGGTATTTCCTGGTAAACAGTCAAAGCACATCTATGAGAGTGCAGTAATTACAAAAAAGGCTGCAACACCAAAACATTATAACAGACACATTTAATATAATTGTATTTAGAGAAAAAGCTGCAATAGAAGAGACAGGCTGCGTGTTATTAAATTTAGTAAGGACAGTTGTAATCATCTAGTACGATACTGATTAAAAATAGATATATGCAAGAGGACTTCCATGTCATGATTAAGTTTTATGTATTAAAATTGTGTGAAAGAGACAGTAAATTGACAGAATCTACCAATAAACAATATCTATTCATAAAAATGTTATTGAGTGCAGTAACATCAAATATTGCTTTTTCTCCAAAGTAGACAAAAGGCATACAGTTTCAGTGCTAAACACAAACTCAAATAGTGCAGAACTGCAAGTAGCCAGGAGCAGGTTTATTGGTAACCAAGCAATTTACAGCAAAACCTCAAAATGTGTTTTAGCTTCTGTACCAAGCCTATTCCATCAGTTCCAATCTGCATTCATGGTTTGAAAGACAACTCTGTATTTGCTGGACACAGCTGCACCGCAAGACTAGCTTCAGAACCATAGCCGAAATACTAACATTGCATATTCTTCCCCATCACATTACAGAAGGCCTGGGGAACTGGATTTTAATTCTTCCCCCCTTTTTTTTTTTTTGAAAAGATGATAAAAAACTTGATTTGAATTTTGGAGCTTCTTGCACTGCAAATGCAAATAAATACGGCAGCAAGTAGGAATTTTTGATGAGTAAGTCCTAACACCAGTTTTGTTTCACTTGACAGCTATCTTGTGTGGTTTTGATAAACGAAACTGGAAAAGACATAATCTATATAGGTGCAAACTGTCTTGTACACCTACGCTGTGCTTTCTGTAGTACAAACCAATCCATTCTGGAGGCTAAGCCACGTGGCACAATCACAAAAATCATAAAATGGTTCGAGTTGGAAGGGACCTTAAAGATCACCTAGTTCCAACCCTCCTCCCATGGGCAGGGACATCTCCCACTAGATCAGGTTGCACAAAGCCCCATCCAACCTGGCCTTGAACACTTCCAGGGATGGGGCCTACACAGCTTCCCTGGGCAACCTGTTCCAGTGTCCTCACCATCCTCAGAGTACAGAATTTCTTCCCAATATCCAACCTAAGTTACCCTCTTCTAGTTTAAAGAGAGGTTTACCCCTCATCCTACCACTACATTTTTTTATCAGAGAGTCCCTCCCCACCTTTTCTGTAGCAGGCCCCCTTTCAGACACTGGAAGGCTGCTATAAGGTCTCCCCATAGCCTTCTCTTGTTGAACTTCATGAGGCTTGCACAAGCCCACTTCCCAAGCCCGTCTGGGCCTGTCTGGATGGCATCCCTTCCCTCTAGCGTGCCAACCGCTCCACACAGCTTGGTGTCGTTGGCAAACTTGCTGAGGTTGCATTTAATCCTACTTTCCATGTCACCAACAAAGATGCTAAATAGTACCAGTCCCAGTACTGACCCCCAAGGAACGCCACTTGCCACCTGTCACCACTTGGACATTGAGCTGTTGACCGCAACTCTTCGAGTGCAGCCATCCAGTCAATCCCTTATCCATCAAGTGGTCTATCCATCAAATACATGTTTTTCCAATTTAGAGAAAAGAATGTTGTGCGAGACAGTGTCAAATGCTTTGCACAAGTTCAGGTAGATGATGTCAGTTGCTCTTCCCTTATCCACCAATGCTGTAACGCCATCATAGACAAATTTGTCAGGCACGATTTAGTAAAGCCATGTTGGCTGCCACTAATCATCTCCTTATTTTCCATGCACCTAGAAGAGTTTCCAGGAGGATCTGCTCGGTGCAAAGGTGAGACTGACCGGCCTGTAGTTCCCCAGATCTTCTTTTTTTCCTTTTTAAAAATGGGGGTTATGTTTTCCCTTTTCCAGTCAGTGCGAACTTCACCAGACTGCCACAACTTCTAAAATACGATGGATAGTGGCTTAACAACTTTGTCCGCCAGCTCTCTCAGGACCCACAGATGATTCTCATCCGGTCCCACAGACTTGTGCACCTTCAGTTTCCTCAGATGGTCCTACAATGATTCTAGATGTATTCTTTGAAAACTGTTGAATATCAAAATAACTAGGTTCAACTGCCACCATTTGCTGAGTCCCTAAACTAAAAAGCTTTCAAGTTCTTTTTTCTCACTTATTCACAGACCTAACATAATGCATCCGTTCATCAATTTTTCCAAGGATGTGATTTGACTCTTCCACATGTGTAACTACTGATCAATGACAAATCATAATGAATTCTTTTTTTAAATGAACACATGTATAATATAGATTTTTTTTAAAAAAATACATTGTACTTTTTTTTAAAAATCCATTTTCATGTTTACAGCTAACTCTCATCATCTGTTTACTCTTTCCATTGCATTTTTTTTAAAATGTTTGTGATCTGCATTCATACTCACTTGTTAACAACTTTTGTATCTAAAGCTAAGATACTGCCATTCTCATCAACTTTCTCCAGAAAAGCCAGAAATTGTTTTGTGATCCTCTTTCTGAACTGGCTTGGAAATATCCTGGCTTTAGAATCATAGAGTGTTAGGGGTTGGAAGGGACCTCTGGAGATCATCCAGCCCAGCCCCCCTGCCAGAGCAGGTCCACCTACAGCAGGTTGCACAGGATGGCGTCCAGGTGGGTTTGGAAGGTCTCCAGAGTCGGAGACTCCACCACCTCTCTGGGCAGCCTGTGCCAGTGCTCTGCCACCCTCAACGGAAAGAAGTTCCTCCTCATATTCAGACGGAACTTCCTATGTTTGAGTTTGTGCCTGTTGCCTCCAACTGGACTCTGCCCCACTGATCACAACTCTCTGAGACCTACCTGCTAACCAGTTTTCAATCCACCCCACTGTCCTTTCATCTAGCCCACACTTCCTAAGCTTGCCTACGAGTACGCTGTGGGAGACAGTGTCAAAAGCCTTGCTGAAGTCAAGGTAGACAACATCCACTGCCCTCTCCTCGTCTATCCATCCAGTCATGCCATCGTAGAAGGCTATCAGATTAGTCAGACATGACTTCCCCTTGGTGAATCTATGTTGACTATTTCTGATAACCTTCTTTTCCTCCAGATGCTTGGAGATGATGCCCAGAATAAGCTGTTCCATCATCTTTCCACGGATGGAGGTGAGGCTGACTGGCCTGTTATTTCCTGGATCCTCCTTCTTGACCTTTTTGAAGACTGGAGTGACATTGGCTTTCCTCCAGTCCTCAGGCACCTCGCCTGTTCTCCAGAACCTTTCAGAGATGACGGAGAGCAGACCAGCAACGACTTCTGCCAGCTTCACTCATTACAACAGATGTAACTGCCGGTGACTGTAATGACAGACTTGAACAAGAGACACAGTTTGGAGCCCAATAATTTTGAAGTCTCTAACAGACAAAAAAGTCATCAGAAAAAAGAATAATTCTAATTAAAGAGGAAAATAGGTTTTGTATCTAACTAGACATTACCACCAGTGGGATACACAGCACGAAGGTAATACTTTACCTTCAGGCTTCTAAAATTTATTTCGCTTAATGATACCAGTATGTGTTACTTCAAAACTACATTAAGTGAAGAATGCAACAAAATAGATTTAGTGGGCCACACATGAATCCATCCAAGCCACTACCCTGTCCTAGCAGCAGATATGAAGAGCAAAGAATAATTTTAGGGCATGCATGTAGGAATATTTTCCAGAACGGTTTCCAGCCACTCTTGACTCATGCTCTAGGGTTTTATTGCAGCTAGACACACTGCTGTTTTATTTAGTAGTCCTTAACAGATTCTTCTTCCTTAAGTTCATTCAGCTGCTTTTTCAACCCATACACGTATTCATAGTGATTTGCAGGAAGGACCTTCTCAGTTTAAAAGAAAACAACAAAAAAAACCAACCAAACAAAAAATCATTTCTATATATTTTTCCTGTGGGTTAGATCCAGCTCACAGGCTGGACTATGTCATCCTGAAAGCTTAGGTAGGTATAATTAATTCTACTGGCAATCACCTTATTCCTCTCATTTCAAAAAAAGCACAGGTCAATACAGATGGCTTCTTTTAATTAAACCTTTCCTTCAATTCCTATTACCATGCAACTAACAGACTCTGTTAACCTTTCAGTTTTTATGAGGTATTTTTAATGATTACACGACAAGAAACAAAGTTGGTTAAAAAAACCCCAAAACCTAAAATCATATCAAATTAAAACCTCCCCAAACAAGTACAACGAATGCTGCAATACATAACTACTCACCCATAGCTTCCTTGTACCTCCTTGCTGACCTGTTGGAAGCTCTAAATGGAGATCACCTCCACTGGAATACATTTCTACCACCTGAGGTGGATAACAGGAAAATGTTAGCACTCAACTTTAAAGGGATCCTGTTTTAGTTATCAGGCAACATAATGTGCAATGGCGTGGGTTAGCAACTACACGGCCATTGGAGTATCTTAAAATCCACATTTAATGACGATATAGCCATTTACTAGTTCTACACTCTGTGCTGTCTGTAGCATTTCAGTTTGTGGATCACTTAACCGAATCGGATCACGTTTGTCAGCGGAGTATTAATTTACTTGTTTGGTTAGGTACAGACATCAATCCTGCCTTAACATAAGAATGCTTGCCAACATTACATACTAGGGTACACCAGAAAGACACCTTATGCAGTGCAAGCAGATGGAAGCTAAGAGGCATGCCTGGATTAAAAGCACAAGATCTATTTTACTTTATTTACTTCAGTATTTTTCTTAATTACCAGTGAAGTTTAATTCTTTATTTTGCAGTAATTATGACCATTTTTAAAATGGAAATTTCACAGTAAAACCTCAATTCAGCAAACTAAGACATCTGTGAGCATGATCTACAATTTCTAGAACAACTGATTTGCATTTAAACAGAAAATGTTTATATACTATGAAAGATGTGGCCTCAGATAGCTTTAAAGTTCAAACAGAATTTAAAGAAGTACCAAAATAAACAAAATTTCCATTTAAAATCATAAACATAAATGAGCACTTAATGGTTTTGTCTTAGGCTCACCTGCAAAGGTTCACTGTGAGGGTTATGTATATTTATTATAGGAGAAAAACTGCTATTTACAGGAACTCGTGCCCCAATAAATGGGCGCAACCGATAGGGGTTCGGTACTCCAATGCCAAACACCTGGTTCAGAAAAAGTAAACCAAGTTTAAGTAGCTGTATGTAATGGTTGCAGAGCCTAATGTATACACACAAATTTTAGCAATCTACCAAGTACTCTTTTAAATTAATTTTATAGTATGCTTCTAACCAAACACTTAAAACCAGTATCGTGCTAAAGCACTGAAATAAAGAAACCAGTTTAGTTTGCAGCTAAAGGGTATTGTTTCTCATTGCTACTCTTACTTACACTGACATATTTAGAATGTAGGAAGCCAAAATACCATCTTTTTTCTGATCATCTGAAACACTAGATACTAGCTAAAGGTTAAAAGATGTGAAATACCCTTTAATCATACCATTATGGAACAGACTATCCATATGGGAAGTGTTTTTATTCTTGTTTTCAAAACATTGTCATGCTAAGAGTCTTATTCTTTCAACAAGAGGATTTCTCTCACTTTTCAGACTCTCTCATCTGTCTGGCTTATCTTTCTGAATCTCAAGTGAGTAATTTTTTGCCAGCTTAATGAATAACATTGTCTTGTCACTGGATCAGATGAGTACAGAGCTAAAGAACGATCTAGATCACTACAATGAGCCACTAAAATAACACAAAAAAAATGTTGCTGTGAGGATTTTAAACCCCACATAATTTCATCAACCTGGCTTTACAGTACTGCTCTACAGATATTTGCAATGGTATACTACTGTGTTACAACAAGCAGCAGGGATGGAAACTCTTCAACTGGGCTGATAAAAAAAACCAAACACCACTATTGTGCAATTATCCTTGGATGGTTAAGAATGCCATAATAGATACTGCTCTGATTGATTCACGCTTCACAACTTCTGAAAGACTGTAATTCTCTTACCTGATAAGTAAATACCCCATGATTAGAAGTGTTAATAAATAAAGTGTTCTCTACATTTCCCACTACTCTTGCGAGGAAAACTACATCAAAGGATGTATTCCCTCCTGGAAGAATTTTCTGGAAAATAAAAACAAGCAAGCAGAAGAATAAGGAAAATTCTTTATTGAAGACATTTCACCCTGCAGATGAACAATACTTTCTGTTCTCCTTGTGTTCTTTATGGAAAATTTAAGTTAGAAAGTCTACTGCAGATTTGGAGGAAAAAAAAAAGTTGTTGTTTCATACAAATATAAATGTGTAAAAAACCCCTTCACTCCAATATTTGACAACTATTACTTAGTGCAGGATCATATTTAATTGTATTTTTATGTTAAATTCTGAACTTAAGAGTTCAGCTTATCACAGAAATATTCTGGACAGACAGTTTACAGTATACTGAAGAAAGGCAATTACTACAAGACTTCCATAAGTGAGAAATGTTGCTTACAGACAGGTTTTCTGAAGTTTTTAGCATTTACATGCCTCTGCTAAGCCACAGGCCCTTCAGACAAAACTGAAACTAGAGGACTGTATCTGACACTAATGTGGTTGAGAGTTAACCCTGCTGACACCATGCTTTTTAATGTGCAAGTTCCTGTAACATGATTGCAGTGGTTTTAAGTGCATTGGGGTGACTGCTTCACACTAACACAACTTCACAGCACTGACAATTTTCAGAAAAAATTATAAGAACAGCTTATTCCTGTACGTGCTCTAAGGCAGCATACACTTAATCACTTCAACAACACAGGCAATCTGCTGTTAAACCGTCAGTTACAGCATACGCTTCCAACGAAGTCAGAACACCTATGCAATATTTCATTCCTTCTCTTCTAGTAGGGTGCCCTGCTTTCAGCTGGGATAGAGTTTATTTTCTCCCTAGTAGCTGGTATAGTGCTATGTTTCAGATTTAGTATGAGAATAAAGTTGGTAACACACTGATGTTTTAATTGTTGCTAAGCAGTGCTGATACTCAAGTCAAGACTTTTCAGCTTCTTATGCCCTGCAAGCGAGGAGATACAGAAGAAGCCAAGAGGGGACGCAGCCAGGACAGCTGACCCAAACTGGCCGAAGGGATATTCCACACCATATGACATCATTCTCAGTATATAAACTGGAGGGACTTGGCCAGGGAGCAGGCGGCTGCTCAGGGACTGGCTGGGCATCGGTCAACAGGTGGTGAGCAACTGCATTGTGCATCACTTGTTTTGTATTTTATTAATTCCTTTCCTTCCTTTTTTGTCATATTAAACTGTCTTTATCTCAACCCACAAGTTTTACCTTTTTTTCCGATTCTCTCCCCCATCCCACTGTGGGGGGAGTGAGCAAACAGCTGCGTGGTACCTCGCTGCCTGCCAGGTTAAACCACAATACAGGGTTTGTGTATGTTTCTGTGCTCAGTTCAAATTTGCTTGGTAACTCATATGAGATCAAGAACTGCACTATCTTAATAGTAGGCATGCATTAACTCACTCATTTAAAGAAGAGGGAAATGAAACTCCCATTCAGGGTGGGGATGGGGAAGGAGAAGTTAATTTTGAGAAAGCAGAGTAACTTACCCTATTTTGAAAAAATGATGCGTGAAAATGTGATGTTGTAGCAGATATTGATACTAACGTAATTGTTTCTTCTGAGCTAGGGTTATGTAGGTAAACTTTTTCCATTTTTGGCATTCCAACTGGCCTGTCAAAACAGAGAGAGAATATTTTTAAACTCTTAGAATTCTAGAAAATAAAACATTGGGCTTTATTCCACTAAACCAGATAAGAACAAAACAGTTATGAACATTGACAATAGAACTTTGCATTAAATCTTTTTTCAAGCAACATATGTAAATTCCACCTTCAATAATTACTTAGTTAACATATTTTCCATTATTTTATTGATTACTTTTCCTGCAGGCTTACTTAACATTGTATTATCCTCTAAAATGACACTTATCCAAAATGAAATTCTATTTTTCAGGTATTTACTTCAGAATCAGAAGAGCCAAAGTTTTCTTTTACTGTGCTAGATAAAAAAAATTATCTTACAAAAGTTTGCACACAGCAACTTAAAATAAACAGAACACACCATACACAAAATTCTAATCACAATTTTTTTCCTGATAGATTGTAAGTGGTCTTACTCAGCATCCAGAATTTTTCTGGTATTATGTTTCATAATGTACTCTACAGAATAAAGTACACAGGTGTGTGCAGTAACAACTATTTTATTTGTATATTGCATTTGAATTCATATTTTAAGGAAAATAATAAATTCTAGAATAGCTATCAAGCATTTCTTAAGAAGTCTAAAACACCGAAGTCAAACGGTTGAACAACAGCACACTTTTTCATTAACATGACATACTAATAATTTATTCCACACAAGCTTTAGGCTCCTTCCTTTTTGCTTACAACAGCCAACATGACAATAAATGCTTCAGTTTCAACAATTATTTTTCAGACTTTGGTTATCTCTTCAGAATTTTTTTCATGCTTTTTAACACATACGTGTTAAGCATCAAGACCAAAGCACTAATAAAGCATGTAGATTACGATTTGCTCCAAATTAAATTTGGAATTCAAAATAGTTAATTCTTAACTTTCAGACTACACATGTTCCATGTAGCACTCCCTTCCATGTTACCTGCTCCAAATATTGCAAGGACTGCAAAACTATTGGCAAGAATTACTATTCGTAGTACCTGAAGTGATGATGACCAGTAACAGGCAGTTGTTCTGCCCTCCTCAGTTAACTTTAACAGGCCAAATTAATAAGCACTATTCTACTTGCACAGTTTTTCAACTTGGCGCAGGGAGGGTGTCTCTCAATAGATAGAGCAACATATGTTTGCTGTAAATTAAAGGTTGCGTTGTATGGAGGATTTAGTGACAGTAACCAAACTACCCCACAATTTACAAAGTGATTGCAGTGACAGAACCTGCTACTTATGAAACATGGGCTAAATAGATAGATGCTAAAGACCATGATATTAATTCAAAGACACAATTGTTAACCTTAAATGAACTGCATCATTACTAACAGTAGAATACATCTGCACTCTACTACTGAAAATCTCCTTCGTTTGCTTCCTGATTCTTCCCGAGTTCATGTCGCTATAAGCAAACACTTTTTCTTGATCCTTCTTTCATTGTCAAAAAAATCTCATTTTGACTTCTCAAACTTAACTTGTAATAAAGATGACAATTTCTCCCCTCGCCTTTCAAAACCCACACAAAACCAGGTTAAGTCATAACATAAAAGTGTTCATATCTTTTGTCAGTATACATGGGGACATTAGAAAGAGAAATCGTTTATCAGCTGTGATGTTTTGCATTAACTGCTGTAACTGCCACTGTTGATCAATAGAATCAGTCAGTAAACCTGTACACCTGTTCTTCCTTTTCTAAGGAAAAGCTTATCAGACCACAAGAATCTGAATGACAGCCAGCCCTCCAAAGTTCCCCATCTCTACCCCATCCCCAGCAAATAAGAAAAAAAAACAACCAAGCAAAAAAGCCACCACAAAACCAAAACACAACCAACCACAAAAGCGCAACTGAGAAAAGCGTCTGCTGATACAGAGTTAACCGGGACCCCCTGAATGCTGAACCCACTGCTTCAAAGTGGCATCAGTGGAAGGTGTAAGCAAGCTTTTCTAACAGTGAGCAATTTTGCAGTGAATTTGTTGTTTAGAGAAAGTGGTCATGCCTTGAAGTAGTGTCTGATTCTACCAACACAAACAAAAATACAGCAGTCCAACTCCTCCAACACTGAAGAAAGCGCTTCCAGCCTCTCCTGAAGTTCAGCTGTCTGTTCCCTAGTTCTCCCTGTGGTTTCTCGTTCTCATCAGAAGACACACTGCCAGCAGCATCTTGTTGCAACTCTTCTGCTTGTCACAGTGCAGTTTCTGGATGCTTCTTTTCCCCAGAGCACGTTCAGTAGCTCTCCAAGGAGGGGAAACCATCCTCCTCCTCCATTACAATGCACTCCAAACCAGACCTCACAAGAGGAGCTTAAGAGCTGAAAACAAGAATGAAGCAGAACAGTTTCCACCAACCACAACAGCAGGAAGCGGGACAAGATGAGGTAGATTTTAAGCACTGTATTACACGTGAGCAAACGACAGGACTAGCTTATCACCTGCGGTCTCTACAGAGAACCAGCTGTGTACCGAACACCTAAGATCAGAGTTGGCTTGAGACACTTTTTATGGTGCATAATGTGGGAAACACTACAAAGCCAAGAAAACTATGTTGAATGAAATGGTAATACTGAAGTGCTAGCCTGTTCCTGTCAGAAAGGTAGTTTGGAAGTAAAACTCATCATCCCAGGAAATGTTTCAAATATTAATAATCTTTTGAGGCCTTCAGGCTTTTCCAGTTGTCAAAAGAGGAGAACATAAGACACTATATTTGAGAGGCTAAAGCCTATAAAAACAACAAGTAGGGAAGCAGCCGTGACAGACATTACAGTTCACTAACTTCAGATTCCAGACTAAACCACCACAGTATACTTATAGGTGACAAAGGCAAAAGTCACTAAAAAGGAATACCGTTGCCAGGATTATGTTTTTATTTTACTGTTTTGTTGACTATTCTGATTTTGAAACAATGAGTCCACAATTATGTTTTGCTACGATACAGCCTTCCTTATATTCTTTAAGCTTGATGCCAGCCAAATCTACAGAAACAGGGCAAGCCTCACACGTTTTTTCTGCCATAAGATATGGTAAAATCCAGGTGAGGCAGTGTGCACCAGCCACCTTTTATGAACCTACATCCCAAGCAATAATCACATATGGGATGCTCTCCAGGCTGTGGATTATCAAGATGCAATGATCTGCACAAGTACAGTGTTACCTGGTGCCAGATTTTACAGCAGAATTTCCTGGAGCAGTCACAGATAGCACTTTTCATTGCAAGAAGCTGGTACAGACACACACCTTCAGGCCAACATAAATTGTCAAAGCATGTAAGATTTTGCTCCTGATCTTTTGTCCCTGTATAATGCTAGGTCTACCTACACTGATAAAAACCAGATACCACGACTTAGATGGTAACATGGTAATTAGCAAAGGTGAAGTGCCTGTTCAAAGGGGTGAAGAAGCCTGTGTTCATGTTTTTCACAGCTGCAACTCAACTCTTTCCAAAGTCTGAGTTAGTATCTGCAGTGTATCACGAGCACGTCTTTGTAATGGAATTCACTGCTGCTCTAGGGATCACGAGGTAGATTCTTTTAACAAAGGAAACCAGCCCCTGCAGTTTGTGAGATGAGTCCTTCAGTTATTGGCTCAAACTTAACTTGCAAAAATATCTAGCTATTCACTGTGAAGCAAATATGAATTGAGCAAATGCCCTTTTAAAAGAGTAATTATATTTTTTCTTACTGCATATAGTTTAGACACCTCTGCAAAATGTTCACTTGATTTATGAAAACTGATACAAATCTATTGCTGAAAAGCAAGGGATAAAAAATCAGCAGATATATTAATTCTTCCTCTCCTATCTCCTATTCTTTCTTACAGAGAAAGAGTTCTCTCTCTTACTGGAGAGAGAATTGAAGTCAACCAAAAGCTTCCCACTCAGATTTCTGGCATGCTGGGAATATAGATAAATATACTCAAGATTCAATGGAGATAAATTCCTCATGAATTTGAGGGTTTAGCAAATACATTTTCCCCTAAGTACTTTTTTCTTTTAGTATCTCTGGCAACTGCTGAAACAAATGTAAGACCAGTTGTCACACAGCATAGCAAAAATTTCACGTGGGTTAAATCAGTATCCTGTGTCAGACAGGAGTGAATAGCAGATGCCTAGAAGGTAAAAGTGTAATAATATCGAAAGCATACAAATTCAGGTGCCCAGAAAACTCTCCTAGTCTCCAAATATGTGCAGCTTTGGAACTTCCTGAACCAATGCTGGTGGTCCTCCAGTCAGAAGATCAGAGAGAGTGAGCTCCAACAACAAGAACTTGGGTGTTTTGTAATGTATCCAGCTACTTTTGATGAAATGAAATTAAATGAGCTGGTCTTACAAGGTTACCTCTACACACTGGAAAGGAATGCCTTTTGTACTCCATTCTGAAGAAAATGCTAGTTCCATGTAAGGAGGAAGTCCACATGATGTACAAGACTAGAGAATTTGTGAATAGAGCATTCTTCCTGTTTCACATGAAACTGTATGCATCACTGGTGGAGTGACACAGGCAAGTTGCTCCTCTAACTGAAGTTAGAGTAACTGAAGCACTTAAGTTTGACAACGCAAATGTATCTTTAACTCAGAAAAGCAAAAGAAAACAGAACAGTTTTATTTTTGTACATATACTAGCATACAGAGCGATTGTTTCTCAGCTTCCAGATTTCACTGGCTTTTAACAAATCAAGAAAGTTCTTTTATATTACACTTCACAAAAAGTTAGTGTTCATGTAACATACTAAACAGAGCAAGCACCCCATTCTATGTTAGGAATCTAACTTAGATCCCATACAACAAATCATACCTTTTCCAAAAAGTTAGCAAAACCCCATATACGAAACACCAGTACTAGAGTTTTACTCAATCCTGTCGCCAACTGCAATCTGAATGAGTCGAAGAGCATAATAAGCTATTATCTGCTTTGCTGATATATGAACAAAATCAGAAGTAGATCTGGACTAAACATCAATTCACTGTCAACAGTTTCTTACATTTAGCAAACTCCGAGGGAAATTAAAATTTCATTTTCCAACACTTAAAAAATTCCAACAATGTCAAACTCGCACACAAAGGTGTATCAAATGTACTGTGTAAACACTTGCCTGCGCATTATAGGTACCTTATAGGTCCTTTCGTGATTTGTAAATATACTTGGTTTAAAATGTAAGAAAACTAGCAATTCAGCTAAACTCTCCACCTGATAAAATTCTCTACTATTTTCTGTTAAGAGATTAGAGTTCTTGAAGAAAAATAGACCAATTTGCTAAACTTTCCATCCTCTTACATTACTTTAAGTAATATAAGGTCTCAAGACCTGCAAGGTCTCAAACATTTGATCATTACCAAGCAACTGCTTTCAAGGCCAGCTCAAGGTTTCATAGAATATGCTGCCAAATCCTAGATCTTGCAAATAAGAAACATGAAAAAAGTCCCCCAAGGAAAAAATTTTAAAGGAAGTGCCGAGCAAGATTGTTTATCAACAGAAAACCAAAAGAGAGATTTTCAGAATACTGTCCTACCAATGAGAAAACTTTGTCTACAGAATGGGACCTTGCTCGAGTTGACTACAGCAAGAGCCTTCATTCACCACAGAAGCATACGTTGATCAAGGATTAAAATATTACTTTTGCTAGAAGCATCATTTTATACATTACCAATCATTCCTATGAAGTTGGGGTAAGATGTCAACTTTATCTTTAAAATAATTCCACATTTTAAAATTGTGATGGTAAGCAAAGTGTTAGTATCCTAAAATACTCAATACCCAAGTGCTCCGTTACCAAAAGTTAGTTCTACCAAAAATTTAATTGTGAAGGACTTAAAAACTTTACTTTCAATATAGTCAGAGTTGAATTGACACAGATGAAGCCAATGTATCAAAATGTATGAAGATTCAAGTTTTCCCACAAAGCAAGTGCAAGAACTGAATATAAACTGTCCTGCAACCGTATTTGTCAGCCTTCACCCAGATGGGCCATCTGCAAGAGCTCTAATATGAAGACTTGCGTCAAACACAGAAAGCCATGTAGGTAATGACTGCTCTGCCAAAATAGCCTCTGAGCAACCAACTCCCAAAGCTACAGAAGACAATGTAATGGTTACTGTTTGTGTGTTAGAACACCTCAATTAATCCATTCCCATTTAACAACAGGGGAGAGTAACAGATTAAAAGAGAGATTACAAAGGAACAGAACACAGATAAAAATAAAGGCAGCCAGTTGTGGAGTTGGCTTTGGGTAGAGGGTTTTTTACTTGTTTGTTTTCTTTAAATCCCTGAATCTCCAATATCCAACACACTGCAGAATTTGTTTGAAAGGCTAGTGTTGCTTCAGAAACAGAAGCAGGAGACTTTCACATTAAATAACCAAATGAGTATTCCACTTAGTCCAAGCAGTTCTCTGGAGCAGTGATATAGGAGAACCTGCATCAGTTCCACCCCATTCCCAGAGGCTTAATGTATACAGAGAACATTTGGGAACTCTTCAAGTGAGACAAAGATTTGCGTATCCTAACATGCAGCATACATTTCCTTTGATAAATGTGAGATTACCTGGACTGCCTTCAAAGTGGTAGAATATGTTAGTGTTTATTTTATATAAAAACAGCATTAAAAAAAACAACCCAACTGTTATAAAACAGAAGTATAAGGCCATTGTAATCTCATCCCCAGGTGGAACACAGGAAGTGTGTCTACAGCACCTATTTATCAACTTAATACTGACTTTGATTTTCTGAGATCCCTAGACAAAATAACTTTCAATAAATATTACTCCTGCTCAAGTTGGCGTGTTTCTGAAACATCTGATTAAGCCCACCCACCAGACCAAAAATGTCACAGAAAGAATGGGTTAGCTTAGAACTGAAATTAAATATTGCAATTTTCTTTAGCCTAGGAATGATACATGATAGCTCAGCATAAACATGAACTTTGAACATGCTTGTTCTACTAAATGCTACATGCTACCTATTAACAAAACAGTTACAATACTTATTCAAAACCTCAATATGCATTTTATGCCTTTCCTGAAGTCCTTTATTAACAAAGAAAGAAAAGCCAGAATTTGAATGTGAAAACCCTGTCTACTTTAAAAGACAAAAAAGCCAAAAGCTTAAATCTGCATAATTTGATTTCTAAGGTGCTTGGCACCTGCAGTTTGTTCCCACCATAAGGTTGAGTTACTCAGCATTTCTCAGAGTTGGTTCACTTTTACTTAAATGTCTTAAAGGACAGATTTTAAACTGAACTTTGGACCTCCGTATCTAAACCTTTTCTAAAACTGTTTTTGACATCTTAATGAAGTTTTAATAAATCAGAGATGATTTCTGCCTGAGATTATGACCTAAACTACAACAGATAAAATTAACTCCCATATACTGTTAGGAAAAAAAAAAAACCCAAACAAAACAGAACACATAGTGAACCAAGACCTAACACACAGGTTCCCTATTTTAACTGATAGAAGGCAGCAATCCCCCAGTGCAGTTCTGCCTTTACTGTATAGAGCCCTTCCTAAGCAGGAGACTTGCACTACTTTAACGGTGTACTGGATCTACACTATTTCTTCAATGCTTTCACCTCTGATGAGAAGAGTTTACATAAAAAGCCAAAATATAATTAAGAACAGCTTAAAGTATTTATGAGACTGTCTGGGATCTATTTTTAGCAAGGAAAAAATAATTTTTAGAACAGCATCTTTGGAAATTCTAAAGCAAAGAAGCACATGTGGCTTTCCTCAGATGAGCATGCAAACTACAGATGACCTTTAAAAGCAAGATATTTCAGAGCACATCAACAAAACACTTTATTCATATTTTAAAAGTTGCACAAAATACATTTCAAATGTCAAATCCTGTTATTATGAACGGAAAACTTTTAGAATTTTAAGAGAAAAATCCATTTTAAGACAGAAAACCAAATCAATCGGTAAATTTATAGTAACTCTAACAAAAAGCAAACTGCTCTACAAGTTTGAGTTTGTACTGCACTCACCAGTATAATTTGTTAACTCTAACCTAATTTTGTTATAGCAGAGATGCAGTAGAGCAGGGCTTACCACTAGGTATTTTACTATTCAGTTTATAAGCTCAATATGCTCTTACATAGGTCCAGTTACTGACATTGCAAAGAACAAAACAACAAAACCACACAAAATCAAAAACTAGAGACTCTGAAATTTTGAAGAAAATAAGGAAGGGGGACAGAGTGATTTATTATGCCTTTACTTAGAAGGAAAAGTTGAAAATTTGTTAGACTGAGCACAAATAAATTCTGTAAAATGAGGTATTTTACAGGCTTTGCTATTTAGTGGCATCATGTGGATTGTTTTGGTTTTTTGTATAAAGATTATTTCTAGAAAACTACTCTGTGCAAGCAATATACAGTTACAGTCTCTTCTTTCAGAAACACAGAAGTAGACATCATGTGCTCACAGGAGCTTCCTTGCACATCTCTGCAGTACTGTACGATGGTCTTTCCTCCAGACAAGGGATACTCTATTTTTACTAATAATCCATCGTTTATCTGTAACTAGAGCAGCCTTTCATCCAGAAATGGAGCCGGCTGAGGATGGGGGAAGCAATAATGTGCTAAGGCACGCTTGGTCTGTTTTTTCTTCCAGGTCAAAGCCTTAATAAAATGTTGAAATGTCCTCGCTGCAGTTTACATTGTGTCAAAGTATCAATCCGGCATAGAGGCTGCATCCATGTTCACCACCTCCACAACAGATTTTGACTGTTAACAAGAAGAATGATTATACACAGTAACCTGGTAAGAAAAGTTAAGACTGAAGTAGTTTCTTAGATGAACTGATTACAAACAGGTACATTGTTAGACTTCCTTCCTCCTCCTCTTTTTTTTTTTTTTTTAATCTTTTAGAGAAGTCACAGGTAAGCTTGCTGTAAACCACTACATTCATACCATTACTGAGAATTGAAACAGCAACCAGCTGCAAGGTGGAGCATGGAGGTAGATGCCTGGAGGCTGTTTGTTCTCCTTGAGGCTGTATTTTCACAATACATTACTGTACTAATAACTGACAGAAGTTTTTTGCCACCAAAGCAACAGTAAAAGGGACATGCTAGAGTAGATACTCCTTGACGTGGGTTATGTGCAAGCAGAAAAGTAACCTCACCTCAGTACACTAAGTTCTAGACTTAGAACTGTTTCCACTCCGCACAGCAGCGGCACAAGCACCAAAAAAGTAAGTACAAGTACCTACACTACGAAAACCATAGCAGCTGATAGGTTGCTACATGATGTCTAAGACTGAGCACACCAGCTCCTTGGAACAAGTAGGTCATCTACGCTTACGGACAATCTATCAATGCAATTTGTGTATACAACCTTCTCCATCAGTTGTAAACGCTCTTGAGATTTTTTTTTTTTTCTATTTGCCTAACTAAAAAGATCAATAGATTTTTCAACTTACTGTTCATGGAAATCCAGCATTGGTGGCTCAAACCGGAGAGGTCGGCAATTTCCCCGATATAGGGATACACTGCAAGAAAAATTATAATGTTGTAAAAGATACTCTTGAACGATACATTGTTGCTCCCTTCCCATCTCAAATTTCCCTTTTGTAGCAAAATGTTCATTAATAGTAACCATAGAGCAAGTAATTCAAGAAAAGAAACAGGCTGACAAACTTGTCCAGTCAGAATACCATAATTTTACTAGCCACTTACATGATTATGTGGTGTCTCCAAGAAAGATTATGCAAGAGTACATATTTTGGAAACAGGCATAATTGAAGTGTTAGTTTTCCTCTATATAGTGACTGCTAAGCGAAACAGTAAGGTAAATAGGTTTCTATCATCTTTCACAGCAACATCTAAACACGTTCCTCAATGTCTTAACAGTATTTTGCATACACATTATGAGTTTCTCCAGCTATATCTATACTAGTACATAAAAAATCTTGGACCCATTTGATAGTACCGAGGCCATATGGGAGAAAACAGCCCACGTCTATACTGTTAAAAACTCGATCTCCAAGAGACAGCAACTGTGCTCTAGAAACATTTCTTTGCCTATGCTAACCTTACACTGTGAACTCTTCAGGAGAATGCCAGTAGATGAAGACTAAAACTTACACACCACTCGAACAACCCAGCAGTGAAGACAACAAAGTATCTGGAAACATTCTTTACTACTGCTTATTTGACTGCTACATAGTCATAGCATATATAGTTACATAGAGCACAATCAATAACCCACAACATAAGTTACAAGAAAAAATATAAACCAGCTTCGCTGACTGAAAAATTTTCTTATTCAGAATGATGTGATTGTGACCACACTTCAGTATCTCCATAGTTCAGTAACACTTTATCTTGGGCTCAGTAAAAATCATATTCATAGAATAAAACATAAACCAGGGAGACAATAAAGTAAAAAAAATAAACTGGAAAGGCTAAAGAATAGCTCGAGATCAATGGCTCCTGAATGGCTCAAGACCAGTAGCCTTCTTTTTTCTTTAAATGCTTTTGTAACTCTTGCTTTAGATCCTCCTTTTCTGACTTCATGTCAATGCTAGATGCTCAAATGTTCTGGGTAAGCAGCTTTGCTTAACCACATGTTCTGGGTAAGCAAAGCTGCTCCACAAACCCAGCTAGGGCAGCAGAACCACCTAGCTCTGCCTTAACAGAGGGAGGAAGCCAGAAGATGGAAGATGCCCTCAGACAGGCACATGCGGACTCGCCTTATGAAAGCCAAGGGCTTGAACTCAATTAATCTAATTCCATCAAGCATACTTGCAGGATAACTACTTACTGATCAGAGCCAGGTGTCTTTCCATACTCCAGAAACCACTTTAACAAGAAAGCCTATTACAGGAGTGAAAATTTAAGAATAAGGTACGAAATCTTAACTGTATTCTCTAATAGCACAGACCTGGGCAACAACAACAGTATAAAAAACCAACAGCTTTTAAAATAAAAATAAAATGTCTCAATAACTCACTCTAGTACTCCCAACTGAATCTTCACAATTCAAGTGTAATACATGTGTAACAGGGAGATCTAGTCATGCTGATTGATCTACAGCTCTCTGAGTTTGGACGTCAAAGCATCTTCAACACTACTTATACCTTACTTGTTAAAAAGAGCTTTATCCGCATAATAAAACCCTACAGGAGCAAGAGTAGGCATAGTACAGTCAGCTTTAGTGTATTATTTATATATGCGTGTATGTGCACGCATGCACATGCATGTGTATATATATAGATAACAACAGATCTGAAGATCAACAATGGAATTGAAGGTGTAAGAAACACTAGAAGGAAGAACTACATTCAGATCTATGGAAATTACAATTCTTGCTACTATTAAGTGCTGCTGTGACTTACTACAGTTGTTGAATATGAGATAGCTTGGGTATGCCTTCTCAGACTAAAAATCAAACCTTGTGGAACAACTGCTCAACAAAATGAAGTTTACTGAGACACTGGACATAAGAGAATAAAGTTGGAAAATTACATTAGCAGTGATATTTTGAAAGCATAAAACAAGTTAATAATACGTCTTCAAAGGGATCATCTCACTTTTCAAAGTTCATGGTCCAGTTTTAAAAAACATTTACAGTGCATTTTTAAACTGCAAAGGACAAAAAGCTCACATACCTCCATTGTCAAGGCAACACTAAATAGAAATTACTGTTCTTCAATAATGATTTTTAAAATAGTTCTGTCAATTTCTTTCAATTTAAAAATTCTGAACAGCCAGCCAGCACCTCTTTTTTATTGGTAATTATTGGTAAAAGGGCATAGCAATCCCTTTTGTGGAAAAGTCATGAAAAATATTTACAGTAGTCACAGAAGCGATAATGAAGATCTTTCTTTCAAATGCATTGAAAGTACAGTCAAGAGTAACTTGACCTAACTTTAACAATCAGGATATACACAATTCTCCACATCTATGAAAAGTTTACGCAGAATTTTCTAGACTGCATAGCTATATTATCCTGAATAGCTATTTAGACAACATAGAATTTTAAATGGCTAAAGCTTGGTAAAGGCAGCTACATCATAATGAATGCCAACTATTATAATAAAAGTAACAACTGTAATAAGATTCAAACGGGAACATGCAATATTGAAATTCCCAAATTTGCCTACTGAAATGTCCAACAAGAGTCAACTTGCAGCAGACTTACAAAAAGACGATAACGCCTGCTCTGCTGGGCGCTTGCTCACTGAGGGCTGGATACACCCATGGGTAGGGCAGCTTCACAGCACAAATGTCATTTAAGTTTACTACTATTGTGTGCATGTAGAGCTATGGCTCCCGGTCTTATATCAGAATTTAAACATTTTTCTTTCTCTACTCATCCAAGTTTTCTAACTTGCAAAGTCAAGAAGAAGAACATGAAAAGGAAAAGATGCATCTGAATGAGAGAGGACTACTGACATATACCAACTAGATCCAGCAGACCAAGAATACACCAGGAATCATCTAAACCTATGAAGTTTCAGAAATGACTGGTTTCTGGCAATGATTTAAGATGGTCCCAACACTTTTTCCCTTCCGCAAGAATTTTGATTTTAAAAACGAAACTTGAAAGTGAACTACACGCAGCGCCTGACACGGTCATTACCCTCACTGTATCATCCACCCTGTCATCCAAGTGAGGGGGCATTTACCTCAACTACCAACTACTGCACTGCTACTACGCAGAAGCAACCTACTACCAGATGCAATTCACTGAACTTCAACTTCATGCCTCAATAAGGTTAGTCACAGATGCAGTTATAAAGACGGTCAAAATACCAGTGCCTGGAAAGACTGGAGGTGATATGGATGTCTGTCTGTGCCGAGACACAATTTTCTTCTGTCTGAGGACATTCTGCAGCACTTCCATAATGTTTCGCTGTTTATCACAGAGAACTAGGCACTCTATTTTAAAACAAGCTGTGCACATTTCTGCATTTGGAGATGAAGAAAATGCTTGTTAAATCTAGTATTTAAAGATTTCCACAAAGTCAGGCAGTAACTGTTTCTCTGTGTCCTCACTTTACCTTTCTCACTGTTCTGGGATTTCTGGAGGAGGTCTGTGCTCTGTGGAATCTTATCTGTGCCAACTTTAATTGCTACTGTGGAAAATTCAAATCTAAGCACTACTCTACATGTATTTTTCCCACATAACTCTACCACTTGTTTAAAGGGTTTTGTTTCCTCTCCTGTGCCATAAATCATCAAGAAATAAAGACAATGACATTAAACCATCAAACAGCAAGATATCTCATGATTTCATTTAGCAACACAAACTCTTAGAAAGCCACTACATTATTTCTACTACCACAAAATAAAATGAAATTGTGTCCAAAAATAACCATGTGAATTTTTAAAATGACAAATACCTCACAGTGGGTACTTTTTTGTGCCAGAATGTCCCTGAATGAACCACCTCAAAGACAAACATTTTTGGCTAAAAAAGTAAGTAACCAATCATACTGCCCAGAATGCATCCGTGACTTATTATTTAAAAATAAGGCTGAGCTGCGTGTATCAGAAAATGTATTTAAATTTTTATAGTTGAAGTTATTTTAGAAATATGGGTATTAAACAGTCTCAGTGAGAAAGTGAACTCCCACAAAACATTTGACCACTTCAGAATCTGGCAGTAGCCACTGCTGTTAAAGCAGAACAAAAAGTCTAGCAATAAAAGTTTTTCATAAACTACACACAGCTAGTGGTTGGCTCAGTTATGCCAACGTTAACCCTCTATCAGGAAAATACACTCATGATATCAGACATTAAACTTCAAAGCTAACACTTCCTGATGGGGTTGTCTGGGGAAAGGGTGGGGAAAGAACAGGGAGAAACTTGAATAGATGCACTGTAACCTGACTATGGGCAAGAACAAAACAAATAAAATGGCTAGTTCACTTCCCTACTTATAATTAGTGTTAAAAAGCAGATCAAAGAACTGAATAAACTGTCTAGATAGGGAAGAATTATCTGCAAGCTATATCAAGAAGAATATACTATAATCTCTAATAAGGACAATGGAATACAAGTCATCTAGAGAAGTGAAGCATGTGGACCAGAAACCTGGAGTTTTTAGCAATGTTGTTCAAAAAAAAAAAATCACCTAGAAAACTACTTGAAAGAAAGATCCCTATAAAACCAGTAACAGAGACAGAAACTGATAGAAGCAAATTGGGTATTTACTTTCTAATACAGCATTTTCAATGCAGATCTCTATCACATTGTGATTGAGCCTCAAATAGGCCAGCACTCTGAAGTGGAACAGACTATTTCTCCTGTCATACTTGGAGATTTTTCAAGCCAGTGTTTTATTAGAACACACTCTAGAACACTGAAATTTCAAACACAGAAAGCAGTCTTCTTACATGAGAAATTAAAATAAAAAAAATCCTGGAAAACATATCTAATCCATGGCCTCAGTCTTATTCTCAAGGACCACCAAATTCAGTTATTTCCTGGGCGACAAAAAAATTGCACATAATGCCTCGGTCCCAATAAAAGCACCTTTTTTCTTCCATTGAGACTCAGTGATTTAAACAAGATACTATTCCAGTTAGACTATCTCCATAAAGTCTGACTCTACCCAAGACATAAAATACACTAATCATGGTTCTCAGAAGTTCAGTTGTCATTCCCACATTCATGTTTTTATGCCTGCAATCTGACTGACATAATGCAGCGCATAGCTACAGCTGTTTAAAGCTCCTGTCCACAACTGTGCCCCCTACTATTCTGCAATTCCCTAACAGCTTGTGGAAGAATGCAACAAACACCTACAGCACAACAGCTCCAGATCACAATCCATGTACAAACCCATCATTGCCGGCAAGGTAAAATAAATCATGAGCTGCGGTAGCCGAGCCACAGGCACACATACTCACTTTCTCTGTCACAGGAGACAGAACCCTTGGCAGGAAGGACAGGTAAGCAACAACTGAGGTATTAACATCTTAAACCACTCATGTTGTTTGCGAGTTATCAATGACCAAAAGTCCAGTTGCTTTAATATGACAAAGCAGGGAAGAATATAATGATCACTTAGCTTAAGCTACTTGGCTTACAGCAACCGAAGTTTTGGAAGTTAGTAGTAGTTGTTACACTGTCCTGTAACCTATTTGCTTAGATTGTATTCTTCCAGAAGCATTAAGCATCATCTTATTTATTTTTCAACGTACAAAAGAAGTTCAATAATGAAATTTAAGAGATTCTTTTACTACTGTGCAAAGTCTAAGTGCACTACAGAGTAATCAGTGCAGGACTTCACACAAGCAGTTTAAGATAGCAAAATGGGGAAAACCCCTAGTAAACAAATTATTTCAAGTGCATCATTTTAATTTGATCTTTATAAAGCCTTTTTTATTTTATCTTGCCATCTTGGGAAATTATTATTTATGGAAGCAGTTTATTGAAATGTATATTCCACTTGCTTAATCCAATCTTAACAGGCAAGCAGAAAACAAATAGTTAGCACAAGCACCAGGTGGGAAGTTTTGTTTGAGGGACCTCATAGACAAGAAATAAATGGGCAGAAGTCCTGAAGGGCAGAAAGAAACCTTCATTGCTAGGGAAGGGGAAAGACGACATTCAGGGAAGATAAAGCGTGACAAAGTTTCAAATTTTATGCAGAATGACTAAGCTAAACTTTAAATTAAAAAGCAAATAAGTTCATATAACACTAGTTTGACGAAATTCACATTACCATAATACACAAATTGCCTCAAGCTTCAGATAAAATATGAAGTAACTGCCTTACTTCAATACATAATATTAACTCTTCTCTTTTATATTATCACAATAAAGTTAATGTGAATTTATGTTTTCATTTCACCTAGAGTGAAAGACCTGCCAAATCCTCATAAGATTCTTCAGCACCTTCATGTTCACTCTTTCCCCCTCAAGTCCCAAATTCCAGGTATACTTAGAAACCTAGTACTAGATAGCCAAAGTCTACAGTATTGTCATACAATTCAGGAGATTTACATTGCAAGATTTGGGGCCCTATCTAATCAGAAGGCACCAGAGACTGGTGGCAAACAATACAAATAACATCAAGGCTTTTAAGTGTAAAACAAAAAAACGTTGCTTTTCTTCAGAGATTTTTCAAAACTTGTAGCAAAGAGAATGCTCTTAAGCCCATGTTTAAGAAACTATATACACAGTAAAGTAAGAACTTTTCATATACTCGTCTGAAATGAAAAAAAGGCTAGTCCTTTTACTAGATTTCCTAGGAAGGAGATGGAAACCGTCTGTGAAAAAAATCTAGCTGTATTTCCTGAAAACAAGCTGTGCTCTCCATGACAGTTTGTTGAATGCTACCGTATAAGAAACAAGCTTCACTATTACTGTTCAATGCACTCACTAAATACACAGGAATATTTGAGGACTCTGCAAAGAAAAAATTGGTACCAGGGAAAAAAGAGGCCACTTCTTTTCCTGTTCAGATACTGTACATGCAAAGTTCTTGGATAATACATTATGTCTTCAGGGAGGCAGGGGGGCGGACACAATACACAGACAGATGGGGTAGAATCTATCAAAACTTACATAATCATCATAAACTTTTTCTTCAAAAGGACCCCAAGAACTTCTGAAGCAAGTAAACAAACCCACTCCTTTCTCAATAAAACTTCAGTAAAATGATAAAAAAAACCTACCAGAGTTTCATTTTACCCTCTATTTATACAGAATTACTGTGGACTACATTACAAAGTGAATTAAAGAATTCTTCCATTTCTTATTCCATGTGATTTAGCTGTTCAATATTAATTATTGTTTTACATTTTAAACTTCCTCTGTATGAAACAATTGAAAAATTACACATTTTGTATTTGATCTTGTTTAGACTAAAACTTTATTACTCTTATGAAAAACATCACACATTTCGCAACAGAATGGCTGTATTAAACTTGTAGAAAATCATGCTTACCTTTTCTGTTGATATGAACTGAGGCCTATAGTTGTCTCAGTCTGTAAAAGAAAAAATAATTTTTTTTATGCTTCCTCTGGGAAAAAAAACACCAGTAAGTGTAACAAGGTAACAGACAAGATCTTGAAAGACAAAAGGAGAAGTTCTGATCTGGAGCAGAAAATGCAAACTAGGTTTTTCCAACTACTGAAAGAAATCAAGCCTCCACCTAAAGACTGCCTGGACCCAGACAACAACTGCAATCAGTTCCAGCAGTAGGAACTCCTACAAACTGTAAGACAACAGCAACTTAACTTAAAAATTGAGAGGAGGAAAAAAGTCCAAGAAATTATAACACTGTAGGGAGCAAAAGAAAAACCTCGCATAGATGTAAGAAACAAATTACAAAGAAAAGCATATAAAACAAGTAACAGTCAAGCAATTACCAGCATAATTTTAAGAACTAGAAAACAAAGAACACTATAATCTCCACTTGCTTAGGGAACTTCATCTCCTTCCCTGCTAATGACCTTCTAGCCTGTGTTATTCATACCTTTACTACCACTCTGCTGGACATTACAGTTAATTATCTGAAAACAAGAAGGTTAGGTCGTCTAGGAAATTCCAACTGGTTTAGAAGGCTGTACATGGTATGTTCTCCTGATACAGCGAATGTTATACCTGACTTTGAAAACTTCTGTCTTCCCACAGAATTTGGGGATCAAATTGAAGATTTCAGTCCTTCTCTTAAAGGCACCTCATGGCAAAGACAAATATTTACCTTCTGGGAGCGGGAAGAAAGCTTACAGGTCTAATTAAGTCTGTGGTGCACCTTGGCTCATCTGACACAGTTCACCTCTGGTATAAGGCTGTTGTTTGTTTGCAAGGGCAATGTGAATTTTTTGTATCTCATTTCAGGACTAAAATCAAGTCCTGTGGCTGGGCAGTTCAATGATTTCTATTTCAACTACAAATTACATTTTTTTTCCTTGTTTTTCCTAAGATAAAAGTATTTTTTCTCAAAATAAATTTTTAAAAGTACTTTTACTTTAAAAATCCTCTAATAAAAGAATCTATATTTTATTTTGTGTTTTGGAGACACTTCTCTGAAATGTCATAATTACTGTTAAGTCACTTAATCCACAAACATTAATGTTTGATTCTTACCAAGGATCAATTCTGGACTATAAATCTAAGCAGTGTTTCAGATTTAAAATTAAATTATTTGGCTTATTGACCCTCCAATTTGTATCAAACTAAAGAAGGCTGGAAGTGTACTATTACATTTACTAATGTATTTAAATGTATTTACCATTGTAAAACAAAGCTAATCTGTTTGAAACTTGAAGATTTGCAATTTTAAATGTCTAGTCAGAGCATCAATTAGCTTTTTTGTTTTAAAAACTCTGAAATAAAGGTCAGACTGCCTTGCTAAAGGGATATTGCAAGAGGAAGGGGTTCATATGAAATTATGCTTTGCAGTACAGCATGATCAGTGCAGTTTTTCCTCTCTGAACAAAATGCTAAGAGACAAGGTTTGTTGTTATATTGCCAATTTTATTATAATTTTAAAATCAGCAGGTTTTCATTTATACTCAGCAAGCTTTTGTGTTTAAACTTACATATTCTATTTGTAACATAATTAGGAAAACAGGGCATTTCTTCTTTTTCATTAAAATACCCTGGCTTGCAAATGTTTCCATTAGGTTTTCCTAGGTATGGCATACTACTCGCATACTAATAAGCTTCTACTTTGGCTTATTAATTTCTGATGTCATCCTACATTTTCTATTGTCGAGTAAGATATAATATATATATATTTACAATCTATAGTAAATAGTTTCAGAACAGTAAGAGAAATTCAATTAAAATGAAGAAAGAAGAAATTTAAAATCAGCTTTATTGAATAGATGAATGCTTAAGATACAAATTGTTTCGTGTCTGAAACTTCCAAAGACATATTGCCTAACAAGTTAATTAACTACCTCTGAAGGAATTTAATAAAAAAAACACCATCTCTGCCTTTCATGCCTTATTTTTACCTCAGACTGGAAAGGTGAGAGCAAACCTTCCCATTTTAAACTGCCACCCACTAATTTTTCAACTTAAAAAACAGATAGGAAACTGAACCAAAGTGAATCAGCTGAAAATATTTTCTCTCCATCCAAAAAGGACTCATGCTGTCAAAAGCTGGTTTAACACTTCATACAAGCTCTTGTTCAAAACACCGAGACAGTGATTTCCTGTAGTTCACAATAGCATGATTCTATAAGCTCGGCAGAAAATACGTATTGCTTGAGTATTTTAAAAATTGTTTTAATAAGCATATGTAATTACAAGTAGCTGTTTGAAGCTTATTATCTACTTTTCTATCACAAACCTGACAACCATGAATCACTGCCTGCCTTTCCAATTTTACTTTTTTATTTATTTGTTATTTTAAACTCTGTAACTATTGCCTACAGCTTGCAGATGTACCCATTCTCTGTAAAAACACATCAGAGTATACCTGGCTCTGCAAGAGATGCTGCGCAGCCTGCTCAGTAAACAGACTAGTGCTTGCTGATAGGGACTAAAGAGCCCGAGTTATGTGACTGCAGCCGAGAGGCACGCTGAGCTTCACCACAGCCAGCTACCCTCGACCTAGCCTAACAGACAAAGCGCTCAGTAAGCCTCAGCACTTACGAGCTTTCTGCACATCTCTGATGCTTGTACCAAGTGGTACGCTCCAAGTACTGATGAGGAGGAAGTTCTCAATCTGAAGATCTATGCACTACAACCAGCAAAGCAGATGTACCCCAATATAGCCCAAACCCATTTTGTGTTTTCTCTACTAACTGAAATCATCTGCTATTCCTCCCTACCGAACAACTGCCTATACCCCCCCCCCCTTTTTTTTACTACAGCACAGTCATTTAAAACTGTTGTTCTCCTGATTTTGCCAGTTCCATTCTTCCATGCTGTGCATTCACACCACTGACTTCCCTGCCTACTGGAGGCAGAAAACCAAAAATTGCTGAGACAGTGTTTCTGTGAGATACTGTTATAAAACTGTACTGGTTTGAGCTGGGATAGTTAATTTTCTCCATAGTAGCTAGTATGGTGCCACGTTTTGGATTTGTGCCAAAATCAGTGCTGATAACACAGGGGTGTTTCAGCAGCTGCCGAGCAGTGCTCCCGCAGTCTCGAGGCCTTTTCTGCTTCCCACCCCACCAGGGAGCGGGCTGGGGGAGNTACCCCAATATAGCCCAAACCCATTTTGTGTTTTCTCTACTAACTGAAATCATCTGCTATTCCTCCCTACCGAACAACTGCCTATCCCCCCCCCCCCTTTTTTTTACTACAGCACAGTCATTTAAAACTGTTGTTCTCCTGATTTTGCCAGTTCCATTCTTCCATGCTGTGCATTCACACCACTGACTTCCCTGCCTACTGGAGGCAGAAAACCAAAAATTGCTGAGACAGTGTTTCTGTGAGATACTGTTATAAAACTGTACTGGTTTGAGCTGGGATAGTTAATTTTCTCCATAGTAGCTAGTATGGTGCCACGTTTTGGATTTGTGCCAAAATCAGTGCTGATAACACAGGGGTGTTTCAGCAGCTGCCGAGCAGTGCTCCCGCAGTCTCGAGGCCTTTTCTGCTTCCCACCCCACCAGGGAGCGGGCTGGGGGAGCACAAGGAGTTGGGAGGGGACACAGCCAGGACAGATGACCAAACGGATAACCCACACCACATGACATCATGCTCAGCACTAAACGCCGGGAGGAGAAGGAGGAAGGGGAGGATGTTCACAATGATGGTGTTTATCTACCAGTAACCATTACGTGTGATGGAGCCCTGCTTTCCTGAAGATGGCTGAACACCTGCCTGTCGATGGGAAGCAGTGAATTAATTCTTTATATTGCTTTGCTTGCACGTGTGGCTTTTGCTTTACTTATTAAACTGGCTTTATGTCAACCCATGAGTTTTCTCACTTTTACCCTTCCAACTCACTCCCCCATCCCACCGGGGCCAAGTGAGCAAGTGGCTGAGCTGCCAGCTGGGGTTAAACCACAAAAACCAAACTTACTCTATGAAATTAGCAGATGTATAAACACTCTTACCAATGCCACTGAAAGCACAATACTCCAATTAAATACAACCTTCCTTTCAGTAACTGATTTTTCTTTAGAAACATGGCTAAAGAACGTAATTAAATTACCAGCAGTTACCTGACAGATGACAGAGCTAACAGGTTCAGATCCTATGACAAGGCAACCAAAATAGTCATTACCAACACTGTCCCATCCTTAACAACTAGCTTTGGCTCTAGAACAAGAGAACATGTTCTATTAAGTTTTAAATTATTCAGTAGAGAAAGATGCTCTTAAGCATCATAACAGCTAGTCAATACCCAAATATTAGTATTAGTCTAAGACCCCATCTAGGCCAACTTTTAGACAAGAGAGCAGCAGAGATCAAACTTAATTCAAGAAAAATATAGAGACAAATGGAAATACACGAGCGACAACACATGAACTACTACATAACCATGGCTGTCGTTAACTGTTGGAAGTCAAATTCTCTGGCTGATCACACACTCAAGTTTTCCCTCCCATGTTCTGAAATTACAGATGTGCTATGAAAATATTAGTCTAATATCTGCATACAAAGTTTAAAATCACAAATCACTTTGTAAGGACATCACGTCTGAAATATATTTAAGAGCAAGTGTTCATCAAAGACTCATGCTCCTAAGGAAAAGCCTGGTTTTTGCTTTCAAATGTCTGTTAAGTACAAGCAAAATGACAAGTTCATTTCAATGACACTTTTTGTGCTTTGGGCAGGGGGTTGTTTACTTTTTGGTTTGTTTGGGTTTTTTGTGGGTATTTTGTTGTTTGGGTTTTGCTTTGGTTTTTTTAGAGCTTTAGTTTGGGGTTTTGCTTGGTTTTTTGTTTAGTTTTGGTGGGGGTTTTTTAGCTTTTTTGTTTTGGTTTGGTTTTTTTTAAAGTCAGGGTCAATCAAGAGCAAAGAAATAGCATACCAACTTCAGCAGCTCATCAACCATAGCATCATGGAACTAAACCAAAAATAAATCTCATGTGGCAGTTNTAAAGAGCCCGAGTTATGTGACTGCAGCCGAGAGGCACGCTGAGCTTCACCACAGCCAGCTACCCTCGACCTAGCCTAACAGACAAAGCGCTCAGTAAGCCTCAGCACTTACGAGCTTTCTGCACATCTCTGATGCTTGTACCAAGTGGTACGCTCCAAGTACTGATGAGGAGGAAGTTCTCAATCTGAAGATCTATGCACTACAACCAGCAAAGCAGATGTACCCCAATATAGCCCAAACCCATTTTGTGTTTTCTCTACTAACTGAAATCATCTGCTATTCCTCCCTACCGAACAACTGCCTATACCCCCCCCCCCCCCCCTCTTCTTTTTCTTCTTTTTNCTCCCTACCGAACAACTGCCTATCCCCCCCCCCCCTTTTTTTTACTACAGCACAGTCATTTAAAACTGTTGTTCTCCTGATTTTGCCAGTTCCATTCTTCCATGCTGTGCATTCACACCACTGACTTCCCTGCCTACTGGAGGCAGAAAACCAAAAATTGCTGAGACAGTGTTTCTGTGAGATACTGTTATAAAACTGTACTGGTTTGAGCTGGGATAGTTAATTTTCTCCATAGTAGCTAGTATGGTGCCACGTTTTGGATTTGTGCCAAAATCAGTGCTGATAACACAGGGGTGTTTCAGCAGCTGCCGAGCAGTGCTCCCGCAGTCTCGAGGCCTTTTCTGCTTCCCACCCCACCAGGGAGCGGGCTGGGGGAGCACAAGGAGTTGGGAGGGGACACAGCCAGGACAGATGACCAAACGGATAACCCACACCACATGACATCATGCTCAGCACTAAACGCCGGGAGGAGAAGGAGGAAGGGGAGGATGTTCACAATGATGGTGTTTATCTACCAGTAACCATTACGTGTGATGGAGCCCTGCTTTCCTGAAGATGGCTGAACACCTGCCTGTCGATGGGAAGCAGTGAATTAATTCTTTATATTGCTTTGCTTGCACGTGTGGCTTTTGCTTTACTTATTAAACTGGCTTTATGTCAACCCATGAGTTTTCTCACTTTTACCCTTCCAACTCACTCCCCCATCCCACCGGGGCCAAGTGAGCAAGTGGCTGAGCTGCCAGCTGGGGTTAAACCACAAAAACCAAACTTACTCTATGAAATTAGCAGATGTATAAACACTCTTACCAATGCCACTGAAAGCACAATACTCCAATTAAATACAACCTTCCTTTCAGTAACTGATTTTTCTTTAGAAACATGGCTAAAGAACGTAATTAAATTACCAGCAGTTACCTGACAGATGACAGAGCTAACAGGTTCAGATCCTATGACAAGGCAACCAAAATAGTCATTACCAACACTGTCCCATCCTTAACAACTAGCTTTGGCTCTAGAACAAGAGAACATGTTCTATTAAGTTTTAAATTATTCAGTAGAGAAAGATGCTCTTAAGCATCATAACAGCTAGTCAATACCCAAATATTAGTATTAGTCTAAGACCCCATCTAGGCCAACTTTTAGACAAGAGAGCAGCAGAGATCAAACTTAATTCAAGAAAAATATAGAGACAAATGGAAATACACGAGCGACAACACATGAACTACTACATAACCATGGCTGTCGTTAACTGTTGGAAGTCAAATTCTCTGGCTGATCACACACTCAAGTTTTCCCTCCCATGTTCTGAAATTACAGATGTGCTATGAAAATATTAGTCTAATATCTGCATACAAAGTTTAAAATCACAAATCACTTTGTAAGGACATCACGTCTGAAATATATTTAAGAGCAAGTGTTCATCAAAGACTCATGCTCCTAAGGAAAAGCCTGGTTTTTGCTTTCAAATGTCTGTTAAGTACAAGCAAAATGACAAGTTCATTTCAATGACACTTTTTGTGCTTTGGGCAGGGGGTTGTTTACTTTTTGGTTTGTTTGGGTTTTTTGTGGGTATTTTGTTGTTTGGGTTTTGCTTTGGTTTTTTTAGAGCTTTAGTTTGGGGTTTTGCTTGGTTTTTTGTTTAGTTTTGGTGGGGGTTTTTTAGCTTTTTTGTTTTGGTTTGGTTTTTTTTAAAGTCAGGGTCAATCAAGAGCAAAGAAATAGCATACCAACTTCAGCAGCTCATCAACCATAGCATCATGGAACTAAACCAAAAATAAATCTCATGTGGCAGTTTCTATAATTACCACTCATTTTTATTACATGTCAATCTTTAGAGTCGTGCAGTAAATAAAAACATACAAATGTGTTCAGTTACATGTTCTAAATACCTTTTTTTTTTTTTAATTTGATCGTGAAGTAAAATCGTGGACCTACTGTGCCGCAGTCTGGCATGCTATTTTTCCTGTGTGACTGCACAAAACTGTAAAACATAAATGCCAAGAACTAAAACCATGTACCAGACCAAAACACTATTTAAAGTGTAGATTTTGCTGAATACTGCCAGTTTATCAGGTAAAAAGAAATAAAATAATGCTCTTTAATAAATACAGTTTATTCTTTTCTCTTGTAAAGGATGTATCTGTAATAAAGTAACATTAGCAAAATATGATTTATAGGAAAATTTTATTAAATCTTATCTATACAGGAGAAGTAGTACTAATAACAAAATACTACCTTGCAATGTAAAGATCAGGAAGAAGGCTGCATGTGCACACTATTAATATTTCAAGAGACATAATAAGCTGAGTTACAGGGAAAAGAATTCAATTGGACTAATTTCCTGATCCAGCTGACTGCCTAACAACAAAAACTAATGTCAGCACAAAAGAAACAGTAGAAATACACAACTGAGTGGGAAAAGAAAAGAGAGAGAGAGAGAGAGAGAGAAATCACCCATTCTACCAATACTAGGGGTTTATTATCCTCCCATTCAAAAGGCTGTGTTCAAGATTTGGAGAAAGACGATTTTTTTTATAATTTTTTTTTTTTTAATATAGCATGTGCATTTAGGCTGTTGCTACTAACAGTTGCATGCCTTAAATTATCTGTTATATAACCCTAGAAGGATTAAACTATAAACCAAAGGGATTTCAGAATAAAGACCTTGAGACAACTCGTACACAGTGAGTTAAAAAATTTGAAGGCAGTCAGTCAACATCAGTTTAAAGACTTAAAAACGATTTCTTTCCAGAGGCTTGTATCCTCAAGAAAGATTTCATAGAGCATCTGTACCTGAATGCACACCTTACAGACTCAGTACAGTTGTGGAACAATACTGGGCAACAATCTTGAGCACATGGAGAATCAAAAAAACCACACCTTACAGTCTGAAGGCTCTCTCTAAAGACATACCCATGGGTGTTAACTTTAGCCAAAAAAACAACAAGAAAAAATCCCACCAAAAAAACAACCAACCAACCACCACAACAAAATAGGTTAATTTTAAAGTCTCACCAGTTTGTTATAATGGCTATTCTTCACTTCTTGGTAAGAGATCATATTACCTAGCACTACATTCAGTCATCTAAACATAGGCATCTGCTGCCACTTGAGATTAATGCCCTAGGGCAACCTGCCTGGTCTCAGACTGACATCCAGAAGGGCACACAGTTTCTCCTGTGCCCTCTGCCATCTCTGCCAAGGCCCACGTAGATGTCCAGGACAGCCCCGGGCATCTCAAATAGCACTGGTTACCTACCTTTAAGCAACTGAACCAAAGCCCTAAGGCCTTAAACAAGGACAGTGGGGGAAGAGTGGTTAGGAAGGGGAATGAGGGGGAGGAGAGTGCCAGGACCAAAGCAGGGAGACCCTCTTAATCAAGACCTGTATTTTCTGGGCACCAAATACATTTCTTTAGTGGTACCCAAATTCTCAACAACCAAAGCTTTCTGTATTTCTCCACAACACTATCCACACTAATTTAAAAAAATGCAGTCAGAGGCTCTTTCAGAACGTTTTACATGCTGTTATTCTATAGTAAGGCTGATTCCTTCTTGTAGAAAAGCTACACACTGTTGGCAACTACATGTTGAGAGACAGCTACAAAATTTATCCATAGATGGCAGCTTAAATATTTATTGCTGCATTCATGAGCTCTATGCTAATAAGTAGTATAATTAAAAGAAACATAATTAATGAAGAATATCTTGCTTAAGGTAATGAAAAAAAATGAATGCCGTAATCTGAAAGGCAGCTTAAAGTGGACTGCACTGAGTCATTCTTGCCATGCTCTTTCATGACCCAAACTCACATAAGGAAACAAAAACATCAGTTGACTGTAGCTGATGCAACACAATGCTATTGACGTTTGCTTTGCAACAGTCACTTACTCCTGGGCATCAATTAATTACTTCTAAACTAAAGCCTGGGGATGGCAATTCTTCCTGTGCAAGAAGAAACTGCAGTTTTTTTTCTGAGCAACAGGACTTCAGCTGCTCACTAGCAATGGGAATGAACTGAGATGGCTTTTATTGTTTTAGAAAATCACACACATTGGAAGGAAGTTCCAGAGGCCACCTAGTCAACCCTTGCTCAGTGGAGGTCTAGTCAGTGCAGGTCACTCACAGCTTTGGGCCACTGAGTTCTGGGTATCTCCAAAGACAGAAACTCTACAACTTCTTTGAGTAACCTGGTCCAGTGTTTGATCACCCTCAAGTTTAAAAGCTTTTTTTCTTCCATAGGTTTGGAATGGCCTGTGCTGAAATTTGTGTCCAAAGCCTCTCATCCTTCCATTGAGCACAACAAAAAAATCTGGCTCTTGTCAACTCTACACTGTCCACAGCAATTAGTCTTCCCCTTTGTCTTCTCTTCTAAATGCTGAAGAAACACATCTTAATGTGAGAAGCATTCCAGCCCCCTGATCATCCCGTTATCCCTCTGCCGTGCTTGCTCCAGCATGTAAGTGCCTTCCTTGTACTGGGTGCCCCAGACTGGACACAGTACTCCAGCTGTAGCCCCACGAGGGCTTAAGTGAGGGAGGAAAAAAATCACACTCCTTATCTTCCGGATCCACATTTGTTCATACAGTTCAGTAGGCTGGTGGCCTTTGCTACAAGGGCACACAGCTAGCTTATATTCAACTTGTCTACCAGAACTCCCCAGGTCTTTTTTGCAGTGCTTCTGTCTAGCCAGTCACTGCCCACCCTGTCCTGTTACACAGGATTATTCTCTCCCAGGTGCAGGACTTGCATTTGCCTTCGCTGAATGTCATGAGGTTCCTGTCAGCCTGCCAAAGTCCCTCTGAATAGCAGCCTTGCCTTCCAGCGTATCAACTACTTTGCCCAATTTGGTAGCATCTGCAAGCTTATCGAGAGTAGTCTCTGTACCATCATCCAGACTGCTAATGAAGACACTAATTAGTATTGTCCTTGGTATCAAGCTCCATCATGGGTAACTGACTGACAGCTGAACTTTGTACTGTAGACTACACCCATCGAGGTCAATGGTCCAGGCGCTTTATTGCCCACTCATGCAGTCTGGCTGTATGGATATTAATGTACAATCCACAATGTACAATCAAAACCCTTTTAAAAAGTCAATACACAATATGAAAATTTGAGTTAATAAAAAAAATACATTTAAACTTTACACCATGAAAACACTAATGCTGAACCAAACAACTGCTGGTTTTTTTAAGATATTTCTTTACCGTGCCATACTGAATGAAGTACAGATCGTGCAGGAAACACTGAAATTTCTCCAGTAAGAGATCAGCACTGCTGACTCCCATGCATGAAACTCAGCCCTGTAGCCTTCTTGTTGCAAAGCCACTACAAGACACCTTAAGGTTCTGCCTATTTGACACTTAGGACCATTGTAATTCTCATTACCAACTTTTGTGACTAGCAGTTTACAGCAGTTTATGAACAAAGACAGCAAATATGTATTAAGTATACATAAGCACACAGGTTTTCTTTTCCCCCTGTTTTAGCTATTCTACAAACCAGTATCAGTATAATAATTTCTAGGACTTTGCCTGTAAAAAAGCATTTCACACTTAAGATTACTGCTGCAAGGCTAAGTGCAGTGATTTGTGTTAAGAGAATTTGACTGAAGAGTCTTACCATTTTCCTTTTCTCATTGCAGGAACATAACGCTTTAAAAACACTACTACATAAGCAGAAATACTGCCCAAACACTTAGTCTGAACAGAAGATTGCTCACTCTGGAAAACAGTGGCCCCCGACTACATTGTGCAGGAAAACACTACCTATCAATGGCAAGAGTTCCAGCAATAAATACAATGACCTGGGAAACAGTCCTTTATGAACTAAAAGCAAATGAAAACTTTGATCTGAAAAAAAAAACCCCACCTCCTTTACTGTTCAACTTCCAAAATAAAGTCTTCAAAAAGTGAGCCAGTATGTTGGCTTAACATGAAAGGATAATTTATTAAAAGTAACAGTTGTAGTTTATTTCAGCACTCCTAATATTTGCGGATGACATCATTGTCAGGGACTTGAAGCATCTGTTAGGTCTGGACAAGGGTTCAAATAATCAGGGCACACAGAGATGGCCTGACACTGGCAAGAAGCTTAGCTGAAGGAGAGCTCAAATCTAAAACTCTGAATAACTGACTAAGGAGTAGTACACTAAAGAAAAGAATGTGTCTGGAGAGCAAAGTGAAATCCAAACTACATGAGCAAACAAAATACTGTAAAAAATTTACAACTCTTTTTGGAATTATTAAAACAAGCGCTATTACACAGGGAAGAAACTACTCTGTCCTTTCTCAAACCCTCAGAGTACAATTGCCCAATCAAGTGGCTATGCTTTAAGTAGTGTGCAGACAAATAAAAATCCAGTAAAGTTACAGGATGTTTTTAAGTATTTCCATGAAGAAGCTATAGGTGTCTTTTAGTACAAAATTATCATTATGAAGAGGGCAAAAAACCCTAAAAAAAAAAAAACCACCACCCAAAACAAAACCTGAATATATACTGGAGAAAAAAGCAGCAGAAAAACCAGCTTAGGCATGAAATAAGTATCTACTTAAGGAAACTTGAGAAAATGACTTCTCTAGAGGTTTTAAGAGAAGAAGAGTCGAGCATCTGCCAAGGGTACTCCATCTACACACAACACTACCTGAAGAAAGTACTAGGTGATCTCCTGAGGTCCACTGCAACCAAACAAGTCTATGACTCTGAAGTGCCAGCCAATTATTAACACATCTGCAAACTGCCTACTGTTGAAGGAAAAAACCCCAAATCCTATTTTGCATTAAGCAACGGACAATTTACATTAATACAATTCCTCCCCTACCTTCAGGATCTCAATAAATTATTTGGAGAGTTCAAAAAGTTGTTGAATCCTTAAGGGAACTAATTGACTTGAAGACAGACAGAATTAGGAAATTCTCTCATTATTGTAATTTAAGCCATGGATAGAAGTAGCACAAATTTATTCAGATATAAACCTTTGATCTAAACACGTATGCCGAAGAATAAAATTCTCACTTTTGCTCTGTTAAGACAGACGGCTAAGCTACGTGGTGTAGCACTTTCTAATCCACATACTGCAAGTCCAGACCTTAAAAGTACAGTCTCTACTTCGCTAGTGTTATCCACTAGCATGAAATAATTAAGTTTCAATTGCCAGTTTATTTTTACTAAATGCAAGGTGTTTTTACTTAAATATTTAAAGATTTATGCTCTTTCAATAAATAACTGTTTTAAGTCTGCCTCGTCCAACCCAATTTTCCAACACATTTCATTTATTTTTTGCCACAAAAATCCTAAAAATGTGACTGAAAGATATAAGGAGTGTTTCACCGATAGTATGCAGTCCAAATAAGTACAAAAAACAGCACCAAGAGGATATATTCTAACTGCAGGGAGGTGGCAGGAATCCCTAATGATTAAATTATGTGAGACTCAGCATTTGATTTGCCTTACTTGGAAAGCAACATCTTCAAACAAGGAAGGGGCTTGGGTCCACTCTAAAGATATCAAATTTCGTGAGGGTGAAAAATAAACCAAGACTAGAAATGGCTTTGACACTTTAAGAATTATTAATCACTTCATGCACAGAATTGGTTATTTTTCATATTTAAAAAAAACCCCATCACCTGAAGGTGACATAAAATTAGACAATACTGAGTTACTACTACATCATTGAATTTGTGCTGTAATGATGGACGACCTTGAATCAACAAACATTTGTGAAAACTTACAGGGCGCCTGAAGGAGAAACATTCAGTGACATTACAGCAGGTTTAAAATTTTAGTAACTGCTGTTCACAGGATGTAAATCTGTTCTTACAATGTATTTCCCTTGATTTTATTTTTTAATTGCAGTAAGTAGTCACAAGAGGTCACCATATTAAAATCTACAGAAAAAAACCAAATAAATTGTAAACTAGAGAAAACATGCCGGATCATTCTGATTAAAAGGAACTGGTTTCACTTACATAGGTATTTTTGGCTTAAGAGCCACATCCAAAACATAATAAACGACTTACTAGAAATTTTGTCTATCTTGCTTTGTTTTAAGCCAAACATTCAGCAGTGGATTCTGGTAAGTGGCAGCCAAATGCAATCCAAAGCACCTCTAACTTAACAATTAAACAACCAGAACTGCTTCACTTTGTCCCACTATAATATTTAAATTAATTTTCCTGTCTCTATTGCATCTTGCAATAAAATTGGAATGATTAACAACATGGTTTACTTTTGCATCTTTATATGAATTATTGAGGTGGTTCACAGCAGCACTGTTACTTTCAAGTCCTGAGAACTACAGGAATTAATAGAGCGTTAAAATAAATAAATAAGATCATTTCAGGCTTGTAATATTAATTTTAAGTAGTTTAAAAAACAAGAAAGAATCTTGGGGAAAAACCCACCAAGAACGTAGGTAAGTGAATTTGATTACATCATTTTTTTGTCTTAAAAATTGGGCCAACACCTGTCTGCCATTTTTATTAAACCACTCATTGAACAAAATATATTCTAACAGAGTATGTAAAAGAAAAGAAACTAAGCCTAGTGATTTTTTTCTCTTATAGTTATACTGATACGTGGTATCCCCATGCAAGTTAAAGAAATACTGTAAGTCAAATCTGCAATAATTGAGACTGCAACCACTGTATGGAAAATTTCAAATATTATACTCAGTATGTCCAAAAATAAGCTTACATAGAAATCTCTTATGAGATTGTGTTTAGCACATGACATCTACACAGCTGTTTAATGAGGAACCTGGGGCTTTTTTGTTTGCTTGTTTGGTGAGGGGTTTCTTTGGGCAGTGGGGTGTTTTTGTTGGGGTTTTGTTTGTTTGTTAACTGCAACTTTTTCTGTCTCTAGTTTAGATCATTTTGAAGAATCTTATCCTTCTACATTACAATCTTAAAATCTATAGTAAATTATTCTTGATTTACATTAAGGACCAAGCAGTGGAAGAAGGAAAAAAGCACCAAACAACCAAACAAAAACCCCAAACAACTCAGGAAGGTGGGAAATAAAGAAAAAACAAATTCATCAATTTGAAACAAGTAATATTATCATAAGCCCAGAACTATACAGCTTTTAAATTTGTTGACTCTTCTAGACTAGACAGGAGGTAGGAAATGTAAATTAAGCACTGTAAATTAAGTAACTAATGAAGTCAGACACAGTCATATCCCATGTATGCTAATCATTTAAACAATTAATTCCTTGCTTCTTTCTCCTCTTCTCCCTCTCAACTACCAGGACTAACATCAAAGAACTTTAACAAAAGATATTCTCAACATAAATACAATCCACAAAATGCACGTGCATGAAATTCTTGTCAATAGAACTGCAGAACTTTGGAGCTCTAAACTAACAAGCCATGTTGTTATGCATTTCATCACACCTACTACCACTATCTCAAAATACCAGCATGCATTCTTTAAAGTTAACTTTTCATCTGTCTTAACTCACTCCAAAAGAAAGCTGACAAGAATGGCAACATTAGACCTGAAAAATCCACATTTGCAACAGCAATTACCTCACTGCAGTAATTAGAACTTTCTTTAAATCTAGTGGTGACTTGGTCCCAAGGGCTGCTTTTACATTTGGGAATATTGCAACGCTTCCCTGTTCCTCTAGTTGTGCTATTCACTTGCATCCCATCTCCACAAGTCTTAACCACAAAGCATCTCCCAGTTTTTCTGAGGAAAAAAACCTGGACAAACAGGTCAGACAGAACCTGTAGTAAACTCCACCAGTTTTCCAACACAAAAGATCAGGGAACCAGAACCTCAGGATACATCAAGCATACTGTTGAAAATAACTCTAGAAGATCCCAAAGTTTTTTGGACTTAAGTTGATAACTTACTCATTTTCAAAATCCACTCGCCTATGAGTTTAAAAAAAGGACCTATCAAAGAGATGAAACATTGCTAGTTGAGATTATTTACCCAGACTACATACCTGCAGTAGGTCTCCTTCATCAAAGCGTAGCATTTCTATTATGCCATCCGACTGGATGAAAGCTGCAAAGAAAACAAAAAAAAAATTAAATAACAGAAAACTATTTTGTTATTAAATTAAAAAGAGCAGCTTAAAATATCTAAAACCTGCTGCGCCTCATTTGTAGACAGAGGTATGACAAACCAAATTAACAATGCAGAGTCTAATGAAATACCAAATACAAATCTGGGATACTAATTTTTCTCTGACAGCTCCAATTCTGAGATATTCATATTAATAGGTACAGCACTTTGCAAATCATTCTTTTGGCACAAAAATGTTTAAGTTCAAAGGGAACAACTTCTTCCAGGTTCCCTAACAAGACTGTCTGTACCAAGCTAACTCAGTACTTCAACCAGTATGCCTGACTGGGTACCTAAACAACTGAGTTTAATACATCTAAGTCCACAAAGAATTCCAACACTTACGAATAGAATTTCAGTTTCATCTACACACCTAAAATCTTTACAGTACATCTGGCAAGCCTTGTTGACACTGTTCCCTAATCTTCATTGTGGCAACAACTCTTCATCTTGACAGTAACATAATAATATTTGAAATGGTTTAGAAATGTTTATTTGACTAAATATATTTGACTAAATACATATGACTAAATTTGATGAAAAGTTCATGCCTCAGATACATATAGGATCCTCAAATTCAGCATTCCTCCTTCACTCATTTCCTCTTAAATGTTTGGTCAGACAACTGTTCTTCAGTTCCCCTCAAAATGTAGGGAATGCTACTTTCTTTTAAAGACAAATAAATAAGGGCACTGCCCTTCCTGTAAAATACAATAATCTGTACAAGAATCAGCATAAGTTAAAGAGGAAAGAAAGTTCAAAGAAGTCTGAATTTTACTCCCCAAAAGACTATGCATACACACACAAAAGCAAGTCTTTAGGATAAAGTACAGTAACAACCTCAAAACATGAAATTGTATTAAAAAACCCCTTCCCTATAAATAGCTCCTCTCCTACCCTACAACCTTTTTCCATGGCTGCCTTTACCATTCAGCTAGATGAAGTTGAGAGAGCGGTAACACACACCCCTCTTTCCACAAAGACGAACAACTTCAACAGGAAGAAGTTAAAGATTTCCCAGCGCACAGAAGCACAGTGTGCGCTTCTGGAAGATGGAATTTGAATCCCAGTCTGAAAAAAGGAGATTTAAACCTTCATCTCCCACTTTGAAGGTCAGTGTTCCAACAAGAACAATCATAAGGTCACCAGCATTGCCACTTGTCTGCATGATGCCTTCAAAGAAAAAGTGACATTACTTCCAGAAAGCAAAAATAAGAAAAAAGCATTCTTGGCAGACAGAAGTAAAGGTGCCTACCACACAGAAGAACACTTTTTGACACATATTCATCCCAAGCATTTCTTCACTGGCTGCTTTAGCGACACCTCACTCAGCACCCACAATTCCACCTGCTACTTAACATATCGCTGTTTGCACATCCCTGGCGCCCCCTCTATTTTGATACCTTCTCCTAAAAGGTACAAGCTCCACAACCTCGCTTTCCTATGGCCAAAAGTAAAAGTTAACATAAAACAAAGATTGCTGCTGCCATCTCCAAAAGTCTCTTTTGGTATGCAAAAAAAAAAAAAAAGGCAAACAAATGAAAAAAACCCCAAACAACAAAATTTTATACAATTACTTTCCAAACTACCATACCTCAGAATTCTAATGTTTTCTGATACAGGCTGAGAAAGCAGCCCAGCTCACGTGGAAGTGTGAAAATTAGCACAAAGGGGAAGGGGGGGCTCAGATTATAAACAATATGCATGTCCTGTAATATTAACAATGGCACGAGCAGTACTAGGCAGTCATGTCAGCAATGTCTTAGAAAGATTTTTTGTGTGTTTATTGCGAAATTTTTTGTGTATCACCTTAGTGATTTCCAAAGCAAACAAAAGTCATCTTTAATCCAAGAATTGGGGGTTTGGTCAATCATTTATATCGAAGAACTGTAGAGAACATAGGGCAAAAGATTAAAAAACAAAACAAAACCAAAACAGCATTGAAACAACTGTTACGTGATAAAGTCCTACAGCTTATGAAGATTTTGGCTTTTAAAATTGAAATTACTGGAGTAGGTCTATCAGTTTAAAGTTTAATCCTAGAAATACAAAACAAGTGGATTCTTGTCAATCTAACTGCTAAAACACTTAAGACATCCAAGTCAATGTTTAATTTTTTCTTTAAAACCCTCAAAAAAGAAAATCTAAGTGAATTGCAATGCAAGATGTAAGAAAATGAAGCCTTGATATGTTAGGTTAAAAAGCAAAGTATGACAGTTAATCACAATTTCATAGAAAAATCATGCCTATGCTCTGCAAAAAGAAAATAATTACAGATTAGCTGATATGGAGGGGAAATTCTCAATTTTTAACTTAGGGAGAAATCCAGAATGAAATCACATTTTCTCATGTATTTGACTTATTGCAAGTTTAACAACCACAATTTAATAAAAGAATTTATCAATACAAGCACACCTTCCTAACAGTCAAAAGGAATTGTACCCTCTGAGGTTGGGCTTTTTGGCATTCTTTGGTTTCCTAGCTTTCTGTTTTGGAAACAAAGAATACACAGAACTTGACTGTGACATCAGGCAGGCACAAACAAAAATTTCATTAGAAAACAGCTTTTTATCTTTATAATCTATCAACAACCAGTAAAACACACAAGGGTATCACATCAAATCACAAATTCTTAGTATTTTCTTGTTTGGGGTTTTTTTTTTTCCTCCCATATTTTAAATATGATGTGCTGTAGGTACAAAGAGCAGAAAGCAGCAACAACTCTTCCACAAGGCTAACTCACACAGCAGCCCACAGAAACCAGCCAAAGCCATCCAGCCAAGCAGCTTGAATGCAGGCAGCCCTTCTGTAAACCCCAAACCCTTTCTGGGCCACTCTTCAGTTATTCCATCTTTGTCGCAACTTATGAACAAAGCAACAGATGTTACAGAACATTTTGAGTGGATGACACTGTTAAATAGAAGTGCCATTCATCATTATATCTTTTAAGAAATGTTTTCAGAGAGCAGATGACAGTTAGTGCCAGGTGAAGTCAGATGCACTGCAAAACTTGGCTGCTGGCCATTTCACAGCAGTCACATCTCAACCGAGACTGTGATGAAGTTTCTGCGGTTATACCTTTTTACTTCGTTTTAGACTTTCACGCCTTTGTTTCTGCTTTATCGGTTGTTTCGCCAAAGCAAGGAAATGACAAGTAATTACCTACACCTCTGTGAGACAAAAGTTTGTTTTTGCAAGTGACTTGTCAGACTCTCGATTCAGGATGAAGCAACGAGTCACCCCATTCAAATGAGGCAAAGCTAATTACATTTTAAAAAAGCTCCACTGACGAGTCACCCAAATCCTCTGTAAGAGCAGCTTTCAAACTGTCCAATATGGACCACAGAGAGGACAAAGGCTTCTTCAAAGTGAAATGCAGATGGTGCCCGAAGAGCAGAACGCTCCCTTCTGGGTAGTTACCTGTTCCAGAGTCAGCAGCAGTTGCTCACCCTTTCCACTTACACTACCTGAGCTAAGCGTAGAGTTCACAAACTTCCGCAGCGCAAGTCCAAAAATAGTCTTTTCTGTCCTTTTACACAAAGTATGTATGTCACCAATACAGAATAGGTTATTACCAATGCCAAATGACTCTGCAAGCAATTAAGTATGAGATCACTTGGGCATGCTTTCTTAGGTGAACCATTCCCCATGCTACAGAGGAAGATGACTGTTTCTGCAAATTCCCTAATGATTTTTCCTGGAAAAACTTCTTCCCAAAGTCCGGGCCGATATCATCACGGTCCATTATCAGTCTAATACTGTAGCCAATACTTTAATACTCTGGAATAGTAAACTGTAGCAAATTAAGAACTGCTGACTGTGCCATTTCAGCCACCCCTGCCACATGACTGGCAACTGCTACGAGGGCAGCACAACATAACATTTGGGGTAGGAAGCATTTCAGCTGTCACAGTGTGATCTGCCACTGCACAAATCAGCAGCCAAGAAGCCAAATTACACATTGGGAAAATTATTTCTTCCTGACCTTACAGGCAATCAAAGGCTTGAAGGCTGATTATAGTAGTTATTAGTCAAACTTTTAATGTTATTAGCATGTTCACAGCCCAAAGAAGAAAAAGGATGAAGTTTCACATCCACAGATTTCAAGCCCAGAAGAATCACAGTCTCCTTTCCTCCTCACCTACACTGAACAGTATTTTCTTCTAAGAGGTACACACAGGTCCTTCTCAGCAGAAAACCTTTATCCTTTCAAGCACCCGCAAGAAGCAAATTTATCAGATTCATGAGAATCCGTGCCAATTTCAGTCACTCTCACTACCAAGATGTTAAGTGAATTCAGGGTCAAATTTGTCCAGTTTCTAGTTTGCATATCCTGGTTTCCTCTTTCCACGCAGTAGATCCCTACTAACAGAACTGATATAAGCAACAGTAAACACTAAAAATACTTCAAGTTTCATTTTCTGTTTGTTTTCAATTTACAGGCTTTAAAATACAACTTCTTTGCTGAAGTCAGCTTTTCTATGAAGAGCCCCAAAAAGATATGAAAAAAGACTATGAATGTAGGTCTTGCCACTTGCTTCAAACCACCTTTTTCTATAGAGTATTTTAGAAGCTTTTCCAAACTATTTAAAAACTGGCAAAACAAAAAAATACCACTACAGCCATAACCTCTTCCCCTGAAACCACAGCTTTTTGGAACAGTAAAAATAGAATCTAGTCATTATTACCAGTAGATTTCTAAATGCTTTCCCCTGCTCTTTCCAGTAACATCACAGTGTTTGATGGTGAACACCTAAAGTATTAAAAATGGAAAAAACAGCAGTCTAAAGAGATACTGAATTCAAATTCCCCAAAGCTTAAGCAGCACCTTCACACAAGTTTACATAGCTAGCAGACAAATTTTGCTCAAACACATTCCTATTTTAATTGTCTCTGGTCCAAGCCTTTTTATATTTTAGCTTAAAATACAGACCTATGAAGCATCAAGTAACAAGAAGAAAATTTTAAAATCCTCCACTTCTCCAAAGCAAACTGGAACTTACTGTCAAAATCACTTTAGCCAACACCAGTCTTTAGATGTGCCTGAACTACGCATAACAGAATAAATTTGCATGTAATATGAGACCTGTGAATATGCCAAGACTCTTGGTGCACAACGATAAAAAAAATTCTCCATGGTTCACAGGTTATGAGGCCTACTCTGACTGAGATCTGATTTTTAAGGTGGCTTTGCACGTTTTTCTTTCATTTAGCCACTCTCAATTTCTTCATTTCAATAGGAATGTATAGTCTGGCATATACACTCATAAAAACACGATTTGAAACATTACTTAGTATTGGAACGGCTACTCCATAACACAGTGCTTTAATTTATTTTTATGTTAATCCTCATTACGTGCTTATAAGAACTATTTTCTCCCTTAACTCTTGTCTAAATCAATTTTTTAATTTTCTTATAAGCTGTATTTATACAATCCAGTGTCATCTGATCTATGAATTTTCTCCATATTCTGGAAATAGTGTCTCAACTTAGTAAAATGGGCCAGATGGATTATTTAAATCTCTCCTAATTTACATGAAGTTTTTTTAAAGTCTAGTTTCAAACCCTTTGTCTTAATAACTAAGCTCACTTCAAGGTAACTATAACCACATGAGCCAATTACAATGTGCTAAATGTCATTCACTTCTGTCTATGTAATTGTAATTACAGCATTTGCATCCCTACCGGTTAAACAGCACAACTAAAACTGGACAAGTTGGTTTTAAGGCTCTGACTACAAATTAACTGCTTATGCGCAATCACAATTTCAATCATCCCAAACACTGGAAAACTGAGCAGCATATAAAATACAGGCAGGCAGATACAGAATGATAAAATGACATTATTATGAAAGGAAAATTACATTGTAAAAAATTAAATACCACACAGATAAAGAGAAATGGTATTATGCTGTAATTCAAGCAGTCATTTTTATCGGCTTCAAGAATACAAAAGTCTGGTGAGCTTCAAGAAACACATCCCGGTTCAGTGTTCAACACAATAAAAGCTGTTTAAAGAAAGGCCTGCTTCTAAGACGGCAGAGTCAGCGTAGCTATCAGCCTGAATTTCTGCCTGTGTCCCTACCAGTGACTGTTCACTGGAAATGTAAAAGGTCATTCTCTTATGAGCCAGCAAATCTCAGGCAAGAGGCTCCGAGACGGAGCCACCGACCAACAGACTTCCTTTCCAGCTAAATCCTCTTGCCCTTGCACAGCCAATTCACTTGTTTCTTTTCCAGCAGTCCCTAATGAAGGGAAATTAATCATTTTTCCAACAGACCTCAGGAAGATCCATCACAGCCAAGACAGTAAATACACACTAAGTAGTAAAGAGCACATGCAAAAATAACTCACTCTGGTATCTTTTTACATAGAAACATTCATTTTTCTTTATTTAAACCCCTAATTACCATCCCTCAAAAAGCCAGATTGCCAAATTTTATTTTCTGCTTACACATTTGAGTTGAAATAGAAACATTCCTAGATAATACAATTTAATGATCACGTGAAATGAAAAACAAAGGTAAATACTAAGGGAAATACCAAAAAGAGAGAATTTTCATTAAAAACCTCAGCTTGTACGACCGATTGCAAAAAGTTATTTTTATGACTTTACACACCACATACTCAAATAAGTTCCTAAGTTCATACGCACCAACCTATGCCCAAATTCACACAAGCTAAACAGAGACAGCAGACCACTTGCGCTGCAATACCTGAGCGCACAACTCACTATTCCACAGTGAGGCGGGAAAAAAGGTCAAATTGCAATTTACTACACACAACAGCACACATTTGAGGGTAGACACCGTTATCCAACTAAGTCTGCATATGATCTTCCGCTAACTCATTTGTGTCATTTCTGACTTTAGACACAAGACAAGCTTCTTTACACAGCCAGGCCCTTTCCTAATAAGGGGAGCTGTCACACTGTGTTCACCCACTCATCTCTTTTCCTCTTAGTTAAGGCTGATGTGGATTTTTAGGAATTCGGTGATCAGTTCAGTGTTTAAAGCCAGCCACAAAACAGAAAGCGACAGCACAATTCCGATTCAGAACACAGGCCCCAGACAGACAATGAAGCTACCACTTAGCCTGAGAAAGGAAGAAAGCGGGTCTCCATCCTGAAGACACAGTTCACACATCTGGCTCACAACATTTGTTTCATGCTTCAGAAGATGGTACAACTGCTTGAAGGTTTCTTTTGTGGAGCTTGCACTGATTGGATGTGTTGTGTAATAGACATATCCTTGCAATAAAATTACAAAAACATACCTAGAAGCAAAAAGAAACTCACTGAAAGTAACAGCTACTGCACCTAGCAGTCTGCTTTTATTTAGTCACTTTTGTAAGAAAATTACTTTAGATGATTTTAGATGGACAGAAAAAAAGAACTACACATTATTCGGATACCTTTATTCTCAGCTGCTTATTCTGTACTCAACCTGTATTTCCACCTTAACAGAAATTTGCATTTTCATCCACTTCGGCTAGAGTAATTTCTATTTTAATCTCATTTTTTTTGTAGTAAGTTTAAAAAGTTATCTGCCATTGACCAAAATGGTCTATTTCAGATGGTAGCAAAAATACCATAAAACGTCAGTTAAAAAAAAAAAATTCAAATACTACTTTGAAAGTTGCTAAAATACTTCTTAAAAATATTGGCTTTAAGTCAGTGTTTTACTTTTAAACATTTCAAAAATTTCATCTGTTCACCCAAAGACATTTAATTGCTTCTCAGGAAATAACATCCATTTTTTTTTTTTTTAATGAAGATTTCATAGAGGGGTATGAATGAGAACACTTATTTTCAAATGAATTAAAAAAAAAAAGGAAAAAGAATTCTGTCATCTGGAGAAAGACTTTAGCACACATTATTTTTAAGTCAAAGAGAACAATACTTCGAACACTCATGGAAACATCCCATAAATCATTTAAAGAGAGGGAAAAAATTAAAAGGAAGTTGAAGAGAAACCCAACATCTGTGAATAGCATCCTTTTCTCTGGCTTTGTGCCATAGACATTATGGCCTTTTAATTCTTTTTAATGATGGCGACATTAACTATTTTAAAATATCAATATGCTAAATTAGGTTATACCTCTGTAAATTTCTTGTTATTGAGCTTGTACAGACATAAAATTAATTGGAACTAGCCTCAAAAACAAGCTAACCTGTCGTACAATGACAGAGGGGGAAAGCAGCAGCCCCTCCAAACTATCTTAAATCTTCACCACACTTCAGTTCTCAAACTTTCAATCGGAAACATCTAATTGTGGCAATAAGTTTTACTACTCATGTAGCACCGCAAATTGATGTGTGCACAAATAACATGGACTTCTTGGAATTCTAACCTTTTCAACATATAGAAATGTTTAATATCTAGTTCGCAAGAAGCAACAGGCAATTCATAGATTCTGCAGCCTCAGGAAAACAATGCATTAACTGACAATAATTGTAATACTGTTAGCATCAGCCTTCCAAACTTGCACTGTTATGAAATTAGCCACTGAACAGATCCGTGAAACCCACTTACTCAAAAAAATGGATTGTGTTGACACAGCACAAAGACCTACTTAAAAGGTACATCCAGGCTGATTAATGACCTTAATAAACCTACACAGAGAGCAAGAGTTGTTCTCTACGCTGTAGAAAAGAGGAAGGAGGATGGGATTCTCAGAGTTCCCAAAAAAAACCCCACAGAAGAGGAAGATGACAGCGCTAGAGAGATACCTCCCAACATCCAAACGCCTTGCTGGCAACGTGAATGGAAGCAGGGAAGAGCTACAGCTTACGCTCTGCGGGCACTGCTCCATGTTCAATCCTTGCTCTTACCTTGCTGCCTGCTACAGAGGACACTTTCTACCAGGCATCTTAACCAACGTTACGGCACAGAAACAGTGGCACCCTGAGTGACAGGGTTCTGCTCTCCTCTCTGCTCTGATTCCCCTTTCCCCTCCTTCCCCCACCCCCCTTTTTTTAAGTCACTTACCAGGGTGGAACTGCGTAAATTTATAGAACGACAAGGGAATTTGGACAACTCACTAATTAAGATTTGCTGCATAACACTTGCAACTTAGTTAAGTCTAAATTACAACTGGAGCGAAGAACCTCTGGGAGGGAGGACCGCAGTCTCTCCACCCTCCCTGTGCCCATGTGGCAACTGTTACTCCAGTGTCCACTGGGAAGGGCTATCAAGCCTGGAGGACCAGTGAAAGAGCAGCAAGATAATGCTATAAATACAAGGTCAAGAAAAGGTAGGAAAAGCCTAATGTTAAAGCCCTAGTGTTAATGATGTGGCAATAATGGTACTTGTTGATAGTCTAGCAAAGCAGCCTGTTGACTTGCCATGTGGGAACACAGACCAGCAGGAAAAGGCTGGCTGCAAGGTCTGATAAAGCCAGAAAAGAAATGGGTGGAGAAGAACAAGGGCAGCAAGTTTTGAAAGAAGATAAAACACAGGGCAAGAAGAACGAAGCAAAATAGGAGAATTCCAGTCCGGCAGAAAAAAAATGTGAAAAAATTAGTAGGAAATTAAAGGTGCAAGTAGGCATCTGGAAATGAAATGTTTAAGTATGTTTTAACTGCAGAAATTCAGTTCAGCTACCCAAAATACCTTGGAAGCAGTTATGCCTCAGAAGTAAATAAACAATCTCTTCCGGTCAGACTCTTTCAGAAACTGCTATGGTGACCTAGGTTGACACCCTGCGCAACATAGATCACAATTTCGCCCAATAATTCCAAATCCTTAGGCTTAGTTACAGAGAATATTTTGGAAAGACAGCTAATTTAAAGATCGCAACCACCCCACATCACTAAGTTGCCCCTTAAGTAAGATAATAGTTAATTATTTTCACTCAAAAATACCTCTCATTTCTACTTTGACATGCCTAGGACCAACCCTCAACCTAAATATGCACACCTTTGCCAGATTAAACAGCCCTTCAGCATTAGAAATTTTTTCCAATACAGGTACTTTTAAAACACAATTAAATAATGCTAAATAAATAAATTTTTTTATTCAGTTTCTAAATTCCTTACGCTACCGTCTTTTTCCCCTAGAGAAATTCAGATTAATCAAAGGAAGAATTCATGGGACTCATCAAGTATTGGAACTCTGATCAAATTTTCCCTGATGAACTGGAAGTATGTTTCAGTCTTGTCTCTGTCAGATAATGATATGCAGTGGTACTAATCGACAGAGTAACTTCACCTCTGAAGATTGTCTCTGTCAATGACAACCATCTCTCCTTCAGCATCAGATATAATCAGGTTTCCCCCAAACCAAAGAATTTATTCATTTTTCCGTTACTTTGGAAGATACAGTTTAGCCACAGCTATCTGAGCAGATCATGACCTAGTTAAACTACACAAAAGGGAATTAACAAGGTATATAATAATATAAAAGCAGCTATATCAAAATATAAAAGTTCTCTACTGTCATGGTTTCAGCTGGGATAGAGCTGACTTTCTTACTAGCAGCTGGTATAGTGCTATGTTTTGGATTTGGGACGAGAAATGGTGTTGACAGCACACTGGTGCTTTTGGTTGTTACTGGGCAGTCAGGGCCTTTTCTGTTTCCCACTCCACCAGGGAACAGGCTGGGGGTGCACAGGAAGCTGGGAGGGGACATAGCCGGGACAGCTGACCAAAGGGATAACCCACACCATACGACATTGTGCTCAGCACTAAAAGCCAGGGGTAGGAGGAGGAACGTGAGGACCGTCAATGGCATTTGTCTTCCCAACTAACTGTTACGCATGATGGAGCCCTGCTTTCCTGGAGATGGCCAAACACCTGCCTGTCAATGGAAAGCAGTGAATAAATTCCTTGTTTTGCTTTGTTTGCATGTGCAGCTTTTGCTTTACTTATTAAACTGGTTTTATCTCAACCCATGAGTTTTCTCACTTCTACCCTTCCAATTCTCATCCCCATCACACTGGACGGGGAGCGAGCAAGCAGCTGCACGGTCCTAGTTGCTGGCTGGGGTTAAACCATGACACCCCCCAACACACCTTCCTTATCTTCTTATATTTAGGAGAGACAACTTAGAGGGCAAGAGCAGTCTCAGTGCTTTCTGTCACTGAATTAAGTAGCAGGATGGGTGGGATTAGGGTCTCACTAGATAATGGTCTTTTCTGGTACCTCTAGACTGCCCGTTGCTCGCTCCACAGACTGAAGTTACACCAACCCTCAGTTTGGTGGTCCAGAACACCAAAGCAAACATCCAACAAGGAAATGGTTTCCAGAAAGGACCAAGTACTCCATGTCCCCTGCTGCAAGAAAGGAACAGCCAAACTCGGCATGACTCAATATCTAGATCTCTCAGTATTTCGTCAGCTATATGAGTTGCACGGATTGTTAAGTATTACTTTAACACATCTTGTATATTAACATGTCATCCACAATCTAATTTATTCTCTTATTACCAGAAGCTAGCAAAGATGGAATCTAACAGCTATATTATCCTCTGCATGAAAGATGGGATACAAATATTCCTGTTGAAACAAATTTTTCAAGAGAAAGAATGAAAACTAGGGGACAAATAAAGCCTACGTGATGCATGACTATAGAAACAAGGAATGGCCAACGGGGTCTTTTTTTTATTCTGTGATCACATTTCTTCAGTGATGCAGTGACACATGAAACTTCCTAGATCCAATTACAACTCCACTTCTAAACAAATTATATCTAAATTACTACTACCATAGCATGATTTTACCTTGAATTCACAGGGAAACCCACATTTCTCCCATCTTACAGATATTCCCATCAGTTGCGACGAAGTTATGGCAACTTCCAACCAAGAAAGGATCATGAGGGAGACCCAAAACACAGATACAGAGCAATTCAGGGGGAAACAGACCTTAAGAGGTCATCTAGCTCAACCTTCTGCTGGAGTACAGTGAACACTGAATTTGGATGATGTTGCTTAGGCTTTTGTTTAGCTGGGCCTTGAAAACCTCCAAGGTCAGAGATTTCACAACCTCTCTGGAGAATCTGTTTCAATGTCTGACTGTCCTCACGGTGAAATATGGTCTCATTATGTCAAGCCAGAACATTGCAGAAGACCATAATACATCAAGGAGTCAGTGACCCATGCAAAAGCTAACCTGAGTAGGCCGGTGCTCCATGCATGGGCTTGCTTTCAAGCCGATGCTGTGCTGCACATACCCCCTGGCTGCAGGAGGAGCCCAACCAGCTCACTCCAACAGAGGAGCCTGCAGGCAGCTCCCACTTGGTACCGGCAATTATGCCACCTGGGTGGCCTTGCCTTTATCTAACAGCGCAGCTACAATTTCTCATCTAAGCATCCTTTGTGCTTGACAGTAAAAATTATGAATAGAGTTGTTTTCTTGTAAGGAAATCCAACAATAGCTCAAAGGACCAACATGGGGTAACCCTTTCTATGGACAGGGTCCACACAGGATGTTGCACACGGACTGGAGGCCTGTTTGATGCTGCACAACTTAGGTTTCCCAGCATAAAAACAGATGTAAGATTATCTGTACTAGTCTCTCCTTATAGTGGTAGCTCTAATAAATAACATTTTCAATCATATTTTACAGTGTCTGAGTGCCTTTCTTATTCAGATCACCACAGACCAGCACCTCCTGGTACAAAACAAACTTTCCCTGTTTCAATTTACGACCATCGTCTCTCAGGCTCCCGCCCATGCATCTCTGTGAGGAGTCTGGCTCCATTTTCTTCATAACCTCTACTTTGATATTGGCAGGCTGCTATGAGGTCCCTCCAAAGCCTCACCTCCATGCAGCTTTGGGTCCCTCAGCCTCTCTTCACAGGTCGTGTGCTCACCAACCATCTCTGTGGCCTTCCAGTGAGGTGATAGGGAGCAAAAGTGGATGCAGTGGTTTAGGTGTGGTCTATTAAGTGCTGAGTAAACAGGAATAATCACTTTGTTCAGTCTAGTGGCTACACTCCTGTATGCTGCCAGGGTACATTGCTGACTCATGTATAGCATTTCCAGCTTGTATCCACTGCAAGTGAATGTCCTCTCCCATATGAAGGACTCTCCATTTGTCCTTTTTGCATTTCACAAAGGTTCTGTCAGCTCATCGCCCTGTCCTGTTTAGATCTCTTGGAAATGCAGCCCTGCCCTTGAGCATACTGACTACTCCCTAGATTTGGTACACTCCAACTCCAGATCAGTGACAAAGTCACTAAGCAGGACAGGTTCCAGAACAGAGCCAGGAGGAACTGCTTGTAATCAGCCTCCAAGGCAGTGCATGAACCACTGCTGGGAATAAACCAAAATCAAACACCCTCCAGTTGATCTAGTTGCCTGGATAGTTTTTATCATTATCTACAAATTCCACCTGCAAGTATTTGCACAGTGTTTTGGTGTAAATCACTGATTCATTAAGACTCTTTCTGTATTGCTAGATGATTTCATATTTATTTGCAAGCTTCAGGTAACTAGTTTTTAAATTCACTTAACATACTATATCAACATCTCAAACGGGGGACCCAAGTATCCCGTAGTGGAAGCAGATGTCATGAAAAATAGCTGGTTTCTTTACTCTATCTCAGTGTCAGTATCTTCTATCATCTTCAATCTGAGCCAGACATTTTCAGTCTGAGTTTATCTATTACAAAATAAAGAAATTTCATAAGCCAGTCAAATCAAACTATGCTGAAGCCATCCAATTTCACACTGAGAAAACTACTTTGAGATTTTTCCAACAGAGTATGCCTGTAAGGAAACAGGAAAGCTTTCCATTTTCAAAAACTAAAATTCCTCTTTAAAAACCTCCTCTGAGAGCTTTTCTCAGCCATTTTATTTCTTCACTATTACTCTCCTCTACAAGGACCCCGTTCTACTTCAGATCTATGGATCTAAAAAGTCAAATTGATGAAAAATGGGTATAAGTAGTTTAGTGGTTACAAGCATTCAAACCATTTAAATCAGTACCATGCTTGTTTAGAACTTTGTCTCCTATTCTATCATGACTGCCTCAAATAGTGATTTAACCTAACACCATTATTAGCTGTACTACTTGACTTAAAAAACTTAAAAACCCACCCCTATAATCAAGATCATTTGGGATTTTTTTTAAGTTTAAGTAAATTTTAAAAGTCTGTGCATGTTCTATTACACCAAATCTGTACAGTCCAACATAGATCTAGATGTTTAACTGAAAAAACCCTCAGATAAGTCTTAAGACATCATTGTTAAGACAGACTGCTTTATCGAGAATAATTAATGGATACATTGATCAAATAACTTTAAAAACCTAGGCATGTTGTATTAGAGTCCGCTAAACAGTCCTACAGATTTAACATTTCATAACTTCATACAGTACATAGATAAGGAGCTGTTTAGTACATAGTTTTATCTCCTGTACATCTCCTTCCATTAAATTTCACTCAGGTATCCTTTAAACCAGTTTAATAACTACAGTAAAATTCCAGCTGTTGGATGGTTCTCTACTGCTATGCATGCCGGGCAGTAGGAGAACTATTAAAAATGCCACTATGGTAGTGTCAGTGAGAAGATAGATCTGGTAAGTGTAGCAGGAAAACCTCAAGCTAGTGTAAAACTCCTCGATTTTTTTTTCTCCTTTTCAGAGAGTGGAATTATATTGCAATCCTTCAGCTCTTTGCTATTTCCCCATTACATCCAAGGTTTTTAAAAAGAGCAAGAGCACACGCGTGTGCGCACAGTCTTGGACTAGTTCCTTTAATATTCCAGAGCACAAGTTATCCAAGCCTGCTTATCAGAAAATGTAAAAACCAGATTTAAATAGTGTTAAATGCAGATGCTGCATCACATCCTTGCTACAGTCAGTAAATCACTAATTATTCCATAGAGACAGTTCAGAAAACAGAAATACCCCTCATTCCTGCCTCATATGTTAAAATTTTACCAGCTGCCTCTAACAAACCCCTATCTGACACAGATTATTCTTTGCCTGTAGTTATGACTAGAGAGATAAATACCTCCCCTTTAACTCTCATGGTTATTGGTTTCTTTGGCTTCCTAAATCAGGCATCTACATTTTCAGTTTAAAATATTTATGAAATGGAAAAAGGGAAGCTGGCGGCAAGAATTATTGCCTCTGTATCTGGACTGCTTGTTAGCAATTCCTCCATATAAGAAAGGTGGGTGACAGTGAGCAAACTAAGTTGAATGAGGTACCAATTTCCAAATTAACAAACTAGATTACTAATCCCAAACAAGTTCACAAATCACAAAATAAAGGCCATTCCAGCAACATACTGATATACTCCCCATGGGAGAAGAAATTCTGCATCTTCTTGTGGGAAAATAACGGAAGATTGGTGAGGAGGATTGTAAACACGCTCAACTGACTTGCTGGGGTATCGAAAAACACATATATCATAGTAAATGTTGTTCAGTCTTGTGTGTTGGACAAGTAGAACATCTGTGTTTAGATAACACAGGCCTGTGATAGACTTAGAAGCACCCTATCGAACACGCTTGAGATTCCTGTGCTGCTGTGGGAAAGATCAGAGAACAGTGGTAAACTACACCTGCGTGAATCCCTGATGTACAGCCGAAAACAACAGGTTTGGTGACCCTCTAGCAAGGCCCGAGCTCCACAGGGCCCGCGTCCCTGCTTGTGTGCCTCTGCCCAGGTGCTGCTTCGGGGATCCCCTGGTTGACAGGGCAACAAAAATAAATTTACTCTGCATTTCAGCTGCGGTTTTGTGGTTGCTCCTGTACCCTGCCTGTGCTGATTCACACACCTCTATCTTGGTATTAATAATTAAAAATGCTGAAATACTCACACAAATTTTTTGAAAAAACAGAAAGTAACATCCAGAGGTGAATGAATCAAATCAGTTCCTTCCATTCTAAGTACCCAGTGCATTCACCTTTTGGAACTACAGGATAACACAGGCTGGAAGTGACCCCCAAGGCCTCCAGCCCAGCCATCTGGCCAGAGTGGGTCCAGTTAGAGCAGGTTGCTCAAGGTGTTATAAAGTCTAGTTCTAAGTACCCCCACTTATTACCATGAAGAGTGCGGATTTACTTTAAATGCTGTCTTTTAGGGAAAGAGACACCTTCTCACAGCTCATGTTACATGCAGGTAAGTTCATGCTGTAGGTTGACAAAGTCAGAGGCACCACACTGGGCAGCAGTTACTAGCAAGAAAAATAAAACAGACCTTTATTGACTTTTAGTCTTGCTGAACCCACAAACACAGGAACAAACCAAACTGGTTCTAGCCTGTGCTTCAGTCACACAACTTTTACTGCTGGTTATGCATGAACCACAACATCCACCATTCACTGTCAAACTCCCAGGTGATTTACCAAGTTTACAGTTTGAAAGATTCTTTATACTTACATACTTAGTAAATCACACCATGGAATCATAGCACGTATTAGAGCAAAACTGAGTAGGTTTTTTAATAAAAAGGTGGCACGCAGCAAATGTCCAGGCTTTACTGCAAACAGCGGAAATTTTAACATGCACAAATGTATCCAAATGACTCAAAGTAACCCACATTGCAATACCGGCAATCAATCACAAAAATCACCACTGAAAGTTTTAAATAAACTAATGCCTATACACTTTGGCAAACTTTGGAGGGGCTTCATCATATTAGGCACTATACAAATACATAGCAAGTTCCTTCAAGAGTTTACAATCCAAGGCCATGAACTGCAGCACACTATCCTTCAGTCGACCTCTACAGGTGAAGGTTGCCTCAGTCTGCCTCACACGTGAAATATAACTGGACACTGGTGAGCGAGAAAGAGATGGAGAGGAGGGAACAGCAACCATTTTGAGATTACACAGAAGGCCAAGGAGAACATGGGGTCTCAACTTCCCATCCACTGCATTACAATTTTTCCGTATATTTAATTTAGCCCAAAAGCTTCCGCAGACAAGTATGAGACCTTTCAATCCAAGCACATAGTTAATATTTATCATTCATGAGAGCAAAGACAGACCTAATTAGCTCTCCCATACTTAAGTTTCAAAAACACAGCAAGACAGCATGGTCAATTTTTATTCACTGTGTTTTCCTCACACTGTTCACGATTTTGATGTGCTATTTCAGCTGTTAAAGAGTGTTTTCAGTTTGACTGAGGTCATTCTTTCTGGATCACATTTTGATTTAAGTCAGGTCAAAACATTAGCATTAAAATAAACAATAGCATGCTTTATATTAGTTCTGACAGCAGGATATGACAAACAAGCAGTATATGTGAAGAGTTTTTTTATAATGTTACTTTAAACAGATAAGCTTTCTCCCACATCACCTTCCAGCGGTAGCCTACTTTCTATAGTCATATGAGGTATCCTGGATTGCCATTTTAGATATTGGTAAAAAGCAAAAAGCAAAAGCTACTCGCCTGAGATTAGATGGAAGACAAAAATGAAACCAGAACTCCAGCATCCCAGTCCACTGTTCTAATGACAATACCTCCCTTCAACTCTTCCATGATTATTTTAGCTATCATTTATACTCAGTAACTATCTTAGTTTCTAGGATGTTAGCTTTAGGAAAAAAAAAAAATAAAAAAAGAACATTCCATATTTTCACTGACCTATCTGGTATAAGATCTTAGGTGTTTTAACAGAAATTTCTTCCCAGACCCAGCCCTAAGATGTAACTTCGAAAGTTACAGTTCGGGATTGAACAAATGCCAACCTTGCTCTACTTGCATCAATCCTGTGAGCAGGTGGGTTGGTAAAAGAACTACCAAAATAAGTCCAAACAGGCTTTCAGTCAGTTGACCAAATAAGAAGTAATTTTAAAAAAAAAAAATCGCTATCGTATAAAAGGCAAATTTTTTTAAAAATATAAATGAATATAAATAAAGGAACAAACACAAAATAGTTCTCAGGTAAAAAAAGCATGCTGATGTTAGACATTTGTCTTCAAAACATTTTACTGACCACGGGGCTTATGACATTACTATGGCTTCCTTCAACCTGAAACCCAGAAGGCTGTTGTGTTGTCATCCTCCCCAAAAAACAACTAAAAAATAAAAACAAACCCCAACACAAAAACACACATGCTCAAATATAAACTGAAAGTTGTTGTCAATCCATGTGGCAATACAGAACGTGGTAATTACACTAGGAAGGGATGAGCCCACAGAAAGTCTGAAAATCATATGTATTTGAAAAAGAAAGTCTTAAGTTATTTTTACCCCTCCTGTATGGCAGGAGGCTCTTCGAGACTGAGTGGAGATTTTTTTTTCCTGGTCATTCTCTTGCTATGGGTTCACGGATTTCCTAAGTGAAAAAAAAAACCCAAACAAAAAATTTGACAACCTTCTCAGTCTTACTCATTCCTCAGCAATACATGGGCACTGAGGACCCAGCTAGACACATACACACACAATAAAAAAGTCACACATCAGTGTTTAGTCTGAAATGGGTAAGTTTTTTTGACTTGTCCACATGCAGTTTTCTCTGCTCTCACATTTGTTCAGATACCAGATACTTTCCACAAGTTCTATTTCTCTAGCACAGACAGAGTGTACAACAATATCACTGTTCCCCACGAGTTTGATTTACAGCTTGTACACACAAACGATTTCAGTTTTGCTTTTTACTGTTAGACAAGTGGCAAAGCTGTTTGTGTTACATTTTTACCCTCAAACTCTTTAACTAAGACTGGGGACTAGAAGCAGTCACATCAATCTGGAATACTCCAGCATCAATCTTCTTCCTACTCGTGACAGCTCCATAAAGAACTGCTTGCTGCTCCTTCTCCACAGAAGCATGAAGCCAGCACTACTCTTCTGTGCATCAGCTCCATCTTTCCCCTTTTCTCCTCCTGTACACACAAGGTTAAGAGGAAAAGTGTCCTCCACCTTCATTTTTCAATTCATTTTGTGATATTCTGATGTACTCTTCTCTCATTCCTACTGTTAATTTCAGCACCTCCTTCTATCATTTTTTTTCTGTAGCAATTTCTCTGGAATACATACAGCACTGTGTCTTACTACAGTCACCTTCAACTCAGCGGTGTAGAAATAGTACAGGAGCAAGAATGCACAACCTCAGTTCCAATTCCCCTCCATAGCTTCCTTCCTGCAGCTCTAGTGAAACATGCATGTCCACATTTGGGGTATAAAAAGGATATTCCTAGCTATTTCCTTATTTCCAGATTATCTTTTTTCAAGCTGTGTCTTACTATGTTTAACTTGACACAACCTGGTAAAAGCTAAGGCGCTGAAGGACAGAGCCTGAAACTCTCTCCCCTCCTTTCTTCTGAACTAGCGTTTCATTTTGAGGTCCTACCTTGGTCTTAAAGGCCCACTGTCCAAACTGGTCCTTCCTCACGTATGCTCAGTTACTGCCCCTTGCAGACTGGCATTTAGATTGTAGTTTAAGATCAGTGGGACTTGATTTCACAAGTCACTATCCAACACTAAACCAAGACTTACTAGTAAGTTTAAGTGCGCTATTCAGAGACTACACTCAAGCAGCAGAAATCTTGAAAAGAAAAACGAGTATCAGAAATCAGAAAAGACTGAAAAAATCCATGTTCTGTACAAGAATCAAATTAACTTTTTGAAAATGACACAAGTGTTGCTGGGTAAGTTTTAAGTAATAGATTATATCACTAGAAGAAAATACTATCAGTACAAACTGTTCCATTTTCTCGAAGGACTTCAATCATATCCGTTCAAACTCTGTGAATCTAAACGTGTCTTTGTTTATCTAGGAATGCCAAGGAAGTCCATAGAGAAAAAAAAACACATTATCTCCTCCACCAACGAACAAAGCCAGACCACAGCCCCAGCTGTCACAACTTTTAGGACATGAATCAATTCCATCATACTGGTGCATAACATTACCGATAAAGCTTATAAATCCATATAAGCTATTAACTGTACGGGAATGCAACCAAAATCAAAGTTAAAAAAAACAGGTATTTCTGAAGCATCTGAACTCTTCTAGTACCTCAAGACACTACAGACTGAACTGACAGCCTTACAAATTCTCACCACTCTAAGGATACCGTATCTTCTTCACACTGTTTTCTAAAAGTTAAATTCTCTGAAGACCAAGTCAAGTGAACAAGAGTGGCTGTGACTCAAAATTGACTGTATTTTGTTACCACCTTAATACCAACATCACCGTATTTGTAAAAACAGGTTCCTAGGAAATTACTCAAATAGATCCTTTCATTAAGAAAAATAAGGCATATCTACATTTATTCTGATACATGCATTTCTAGGATGCATTTCTTCCCTGAAGTCTGGTCTAGAGACATGGCTACAGCCTCCTCACTAAACTCCTACCCCATGCACTTCTTTTTTTATTCTTATCCTGTTTCATCCTCTTGGACCTCACCTGGCGCGAAACATTTCAACCTCCTCCCAATATACCCTGCTCCAGCACAGCAACTTGCCTGAAAAGTAAATTCCTGTGTCAGCCAAAGTAAATCTGTTTCACCTACTTCTGTAATACACCACGTTTATCTGCTGCTTTATAACGCTGCCACACAGCCACACTTCTAAAGAGACTGTGACTCTGCACCTTGGAAATGCTTGAAAGCCACTCTCAGCAATGCTACAGAATACGCTTAGGTGTTTCGCTCGGGGCTTTTTTTTCCTTGTTAAACCACAATGAAAAGACAATGTGCCAAAATCAAAGACGCGAGGAGTTAAAAAGGTGCCCGTCTGACTTTCACTGAAGTTGGGAGAAAACGCCACCGACCTCGCGAAGGCGTCCGACACCTGTCAAAAGTTCGGGGAGGCGAAGGGCGGGGGGGGGGAAGGGGGGGGCTC
>VZSF01008870.1:1289061-1324837 GCA_013398295.1 Chionis minor | reverse complement strand
CCCCCCGCCTCTTTAGTCCCCTCCCCGTCTCCGGGAAGCGTTCGGGGTGTCGCTCGCTCGATCGCCCGCCCGCCGTTTCCCTACGGAGGGCGGCGGGGCTTCTCCTGCCCGCGTCCAAGATGGCGGCTGGCCGCAGGGCCTCGCTGGAGGGGCGGGGCGGGGGTGGCCCCCGAGCGAGAGGGGGTGGCGGGTCGGCGGGGACGTTTTTCTCCGGTATTTGTATCCTTGCCCCGTGCCTTAGCTTCCAGCCGCGCTGTGGGTGTTGGTAGCCCTCCTAAGTGAGGGAATCTGCCATCGGCAGCAGTAAAACCGGAGCACAGCGAGTTACCGCACGCCTGAGGCGCAGTGTGAGGCCCTGTGCTAGAGCAGAGGTGTGACACCGCGCGTCTGCCGCCGGTGGGGAAAGACCTGTACCTGTCGCCATCCCTTTCCAGCCGCTCGGGTGGCCACGGGGCCCTTGTGAAATGCACGAAGCCAGTTGGCAATGGGGGAGGAGGAGGTGCGTTGTATGAGGTTGACAGCTGTCAAGCGGGCTCAGTGTCGTGCTGGCAAATGGGTACGTTTCACCGATGCTAAAAAGGAGCTGTGATACCAGGCGTGGCGAGGCTGCCAATAAAGAGTTGGGAACCATAGTTGTAGCATACTCTGGATATCGGCTGTCCGAGAGCAGGACTGATACTGCCACAGTCACCTTGGGTAAGGTGGCAGAGGGAAAAGTCTGTAGTACACGTGCTCTCTGTTCACTGACGAGCTGGCTTAGCTTTTTAGAGTAAAAAGCTGTATGCAGCCATGCTCCATTCCTTAATCATTATGCATTTCCCTACGTGACCAACATTTTAAATTTGAAGTGCTTGACCATGTGTTTGAATTTCAGCTGTCACAACAGCATAGTAGATTTGGATAATGTAATAGATCCAGAGTCTCTTAAGAGACTAACACTCAGTCTAACTGAAAATAGTAACATCTATTATGGTTCCTACACAATCGTAACATACACTGTTCTTCATTGTCAGAAGACCCTGAAGATATCTTGAAGTTCTGGATGCTGTTGTTTTGTTAAACTATGGCCACAGCATCAACTAGGTTTATTTTCAAGGTAGAAATGGAAAGTTAGAAACACTGGGTCAAAGCCAACAGTGATGATTTCCAGAAGATGTGTGAGGAATCAAGTTAAAGGCTTCTGTGTAATTACTAATCTTTAAAACTTGCATAATCTTGTGTCCACTGCATTGAAAAAGGACATACATGAATCAGTGACTTAGGAGCATGAGACTCACCACCCAAACTCCAGTAAATATAAAGCCTTGTCACTGCTGTGAGCCAAAGCCCACATGTTAACTTCTGTGCAGGATAGGTATGTACATCAAAGAGCACAATCAAATCTAAGTGAAAAACTCAGAAAAACAGCAAGCAGATAGTGCTGCTTTGTTACTACGCTGGACCCTGTATGATCTTGATTTTTTACCTTCTTAACTAGACTTCTGCTGTACACGCATTACTTTTCTGGAAAAAGAAGTCAGCTATTTTCTATTTCTCGTATTTCAAATCCAGTGTTGCACAACTGAGCAGCCAGACTTTCTTGCTCTAATTCATGCTGTAGAGCATCCTACCCACTAAAATGAATGGGAACGCTAATGAAACTAAGATGTAAGGATGGCAAAATCTGCCTTGGAGTAAAAATGGAAATGCCAACTGTGCTATTGAAAAAAAAAAAAAAAAGGCCATGATATAAATGAGAGAACAACTGTGACTCCTACCATTATGGCATGTGTGAATCTTAAACCTTACAGCATTAAAATATGGGCAATTTTTAATTTTCTATATCTGGAACGTCTTTTTCAAAAGATACTGTTAGATGTGTAGAAAACAAATAGCTCGTAGTACATATTTTCCCTTTCATCTTTGTCCAGAACTCCCACTGTTCTCTGTGCAGGAAAAAACAATACAATATGGTTCAATGTCTGTAAATGATAAAGCAAAAAGCATTCTGTTAATTTATTTCTGAATTAATCTGGGTTATATTATTTCGTACATTTTTGAGGCTCTTCAAGTTGCTTGGTTTATGCATGCAGTGCATATAAATATTAACAGTTGGATATTTCAGTATTACTTGAGCCTATTGAACAGTTTTTTTAAAAATAATTCCTATACTAAAAAAAAACCTTCTTAGAATAAATTATGATGAGATGTGGAATATAGTTCTTATGGAAATGTACTTGTGTTGATAAACAGAAATTGCATGAATATTTAGACACTAAAGTTCAACAGCTGACTCATCAGATGAAGAAATGCCCTGTTATACTGCAGAACACATCAGAAAGACTTTGAAATGGGAGCCGTACTCTGAATTCTGCAGCCATCATCGACTTTGTTAGCATGATCACTAACACCAGAAGAGGTATGGTCAGTCTGCCTTCACTGTTGCCTGCCTTCAGTGGAAAGGTGTTTCTTTAAAGACTGTGACATTTAATGAGCTATGGTAGTTTAAAGTATTTCTTCTAAGCACACCCAAGTGTCAGCACCCACCTGTCATGGAAGTTACCTTTGTTGATAGTTTATACTCTTTTTCTGGGCACGGAAGCAGAACTGTTAAAATACGAATGTGTCTTCTCTGTCCCACCACCTTTGCTATGGAGGCAGAAACTTCTGGGAGAACGGCAGAGCAGTTAGTTAGAAGCTGTAACCTCTTCAACTGCTGGTACTCCAAGGTTATCTGCCTGACAGACTCCAAAAGCAATAATCCAATATTTGAACCGCCTTGTCCCTCCTGCAGGGGCCTACCCCTTCTGTGGGACACGTATCAAATCCAGGTGATGCTACACTTAGGTAAACGAGAAACATTCGTGGGGTGCCTTTCTCAGGTTCTGCTGGGAGGACTGGAACTCGGAGTGGGAAATACAGTCTCTTAAACTGGCATTGAGATTTCTGTCTTGAATGTGCCCCAGGTTACTTTCTCTTTGCTTTTACCAAATGTTGTACATGCTCAACTGGTCGAAAATAAACCAAGCAAAGAAAGAAATGGGGAGAGAGGAGGCTGTTGGATCATCCAATCAACTTTCCTGCTAGTACAGATTTACTCCTGGTAGCTTTCTTATTAGTATTTTTCAAATTCTTTTTAAAATAACTAAAAGAATTCCCACCACTTCCTCTGAAAAATTTGCACAAGCTCTGCTCTTCACTGCCAACAAGATTTTCTGATATTCAGTCTTTCCCCACCCTGTTTTCATTTACTCCTACTTGTTCCCATATGTATAAACCCAAGTATTTCCTCCCCATCCTTAAGGTTTGCATTACTTAAGCATTTACTGGCTGGAGACATGCCTCCATCTACCTCTGCCTTAGCAAAACTAGATGTATTAAGCTCTTTTAACCTTTCTCTATAAAACTGCTCTTCCAGATAATTCTTGCTGCTGTTCCTTAAATTGCCTCATTTGCCTGGACATTATGATGGATTGCGCAGAAACAATGCACATACCAGCATTGAGTCTGCTAGGGAAAAGTTGTCCTTTCAGAAATGTTTCAATAAGCTTGAGCTGCCAAAATGAGTTTGCATCACTTGAGTGCTTTGCATCACTTGGCTACATTTTTGAGCACCCTTAAACTCGATTTACCACCCTGTGGATCTGTGGTGTGGCTTTTACTTGCCGATACTTCGCAGCTCTGGTAATCAGCTGGACCCGTGTGCTGAAGGCAATCCTGCAGTGAGGACAAGTGGCTCAGGGCTCCCCCCACTTCATTGTCTGTGCCAGCTTCAAGTCACTGGAGGGCTGTTTCCAGCATTTTATTTGTGGCATTGCAAAACTCGTGCATGAAGAAAAGAGAGTAGATATAATACATTGGGCTTTTAGCATTCAAGATTGTCTACAAGATTTATTTTCAGTGAACCTTTGTTACTTTTTACTTAATGACTTTATTTTCTGTATAAACAGTGGTCAATTTGCTTTTTTATTATTTGTTTTACTTCTGTTTTCTGTTCACGTAATCCCTCATGCGATCATACACCTAAATTAAAATCCAAGATATGTCACAAAATTTTTGTTAACCCCTTGAGAAAAAGTATCCTGCATTTCTTTAAGAATTTTACATTTTATGAACTAAACGTAATGATCCAGAAGTTACTTTCTCAGAGAAAGGGATGATCACCTTCCCGTCAGGCTCATCATTTAGGATACACATTTGCCGAATTAGAGCCTGCTGCCAGCTTTGCTGTGATAAAAGCCATGACGCTCCGTGTGATTTTGGTTTAGTGGTTTCCTCTAATGAAATAAACGCTGCAGGATTTTGCTGGCAATAGTGCTAGCTGGAATATCACTGTTGTGAACGACGATGTGGACTGTTGCTGTGGATACCTACCTGGAAAGTTGCGTGCAATAAGCACGAGCCTCATTCGTTTGAGCACCACTTCACGTTTCCCTGCTGCTGCATCAGTGGCATGCAGTGGCTGTATCATAGCCCCTCTCTCCTACTGTGATCATGGCACCAGGCAGAGTGGGCTGGTCTGATCTGGGATGACTTAATGAGTTGTGTCTGGCATATAGGTTTGGTAGATGAAAGATGAAGGCACCTGGAGGACACTAGCTACAAATGGTTGTCGTGCAGCTATATTATAGTGGCATGAGCCCTCCGTGCGGAGTGACAGACCACTGTTACTTGACCTGATGCATTATCGGTGTCCTCATGCCCTATCCCATGCACTGGGACATCGCAAACTTGGGAGATACAACACAAAGGGCTCAATGCTGCCGCCAAGTCCAACATAGCAGAAGACTTTGGCACCAGGTTAGCTCTGTGCACGACTACTGCCAGGGAAGGGAACTGCTCCCGTTCCACCACGTGTTTGTTAGATGCCTTGCTAGTGTGCTCCAGACTTTCCAGATTTATTCCCCAAAGCTGAAGCAACGCAGTCCCCTTTTGCTGCCAGCACAGTAGTGTTGCCTCCTCAATGTTTGGCAACCTGGCACAATTTCTGGTGTAGTTGATTGGTATTTTGGTGTGACAACAAGGTGTGTGATATTGATTCCCCCCGTACTCCACACTGATTCAGCAGTGCTGGAACTTTGTAACGCAGACTCCCCTCAATGACAGTCTGGTAGAAAACCAAGACTGCTGACATGGTATTGTAAGTGTGGTACCCACCAAATCATGCTAGATAGCTGCTAATTGTGTTGTGAATTCTGTATGTTGATTTTCCTGCTGGAAGAGGAGGCATCTAATGCAAAACCACCCTTGACTACAGAAGCAATCCACTGATGCATTAGAAAGACAGAGAAGAGAGGAAGAAATAGAGAAATAGAAAATGGATAGGCCTGAACAGAGTGTTGACCGGCCAAGTACCCTGTTCAGCCCAGAGATACACAGACTAGATTCTTAAGTTCCTCAAGCTTTTCTGAGTGTTGAAACTTCACTGTAAGTGGTTCTTTCAGTTAAACGGGATTCCACCAAAATGGTGATACACTCAGCTATGTGTATCTTTTCTGATGAGCACATCCAACAACATTGCAATGATGTGCCTGTGCCAAAGGGTACCCATGCCTGGATGAAAAGACATTAATACTCAAGACTGGTGAAGTGCAAGTGATTTTCATGGTAATTTGAAAAATGATCAGCACGCTTGATCATTTATCCAGTTGTCTTCATGCAGAGTCAGAAGCCCAGACACAGACACCTCCACCTGAAATTCTTGGCCAGAGTTAATTCAGTCCCAGGTTACCTGCCAATGCATGTGGAACCCGTATATCCCTATGGCACAGGAGAGCATTTTTGTGAGGTGCTGTTGATTTCAATGCTTGAGCTGAACAAAGCAATAGATGATGCATGCAATGAGGTCACACATCAGGCGCTGTGGATTCCGGTTGCTCCCTCGGCCTCTGATCCTCAAAGAAGGAGACTGAGGTCAGAGACATCTGTGCACAGACATCAACTTTGTGGGATAATGCAGGATGAAATTTTGATGGTAGAACTTGATTAAATGCCTTAAAATTTGAAAGCAGCTCCATCTGCTTTTTCCTGCTTTATGTGCTTGTTGTGTGTCCTCTCCATCTTTTTTAAATCTCTCTTCTGGAGGAGCGTAAATAGTTTGATGATTAGCGTCTTCTCTTTGCCCTTCAGACAGCTATAGATATTTTCTCCATCTTAACTGAGTCATATGCTACATGATATGAAGACTGAGTAGGTGGATGTCTGGATTTTCCTGTCCTTTCAGGTAGCCTATGTTATCATTAGTACTGGCATTCTGGGTATAGACTCTCGGGTGTGCACTTCTTCTTTTTTGGTCTTCTGCTGTCTCTTTCATTTCTGTTTCTGGGTTGGAGTGTATAAATGATGGCTCTTTGCTGTTGTCTAACTTCCCCTTTGCTGCTGTGGGTAAGCATCTCTTTCGGTTCTGCATGTTAAAATAGAAAAAAAAAAATAGATGAGACCAAAAGCTTGGGTAGAGTCTCATGGCGCAGCTTTGTAGCTTTGGAAAGGCCTTCCCTGGTATTTTGTTGCTGTGGACTAACTGACATCACTTTAACCTGTCTCGAAGTGCTTATTATCGCATCTCTCACACTGGGAAACAAAGGGTCCTGAGAAGGTATACGAGATATTTATGGGTGAGGGTTAGCCCCAAGGTCCGTGGACTGTTCTAGTATGATTGTTCAAGGCTCTGTTCCCTCAGCTTCCACTTTTATTTGTGACCTCCTGATGTTGTTTTAAACTGTGCTGTGCTGTTGTTTTTGTGCTGTAGGCTCTGGGGGAAAGAGTGGGATCTGCAGAGCTGAGGTGGGGAGCTCCTGAGTGTTGTCTCCTCTCTTTCAACTTTTGGAGGAGATACAAGACCTGTCAGGGCAAAAAAAGAGAAGTGGCACCAGCTGAGTGCGACAGGAGTAACCCAGCTCCTGCAAGAGGCTTCAGTAACAGCACAGGGCTGAGCAGTCCCGCAAACAGGATATAGCCGGTGGTTCAGGAATTGGCTGCAGTTCCCAATGCCAGCTCATCCTAATTGGGCTAGCATGTTTTACTATCCTGCAAAATTGTATCTAGTGTCTATCAAATCCCAGTCTGCATAAGCCGAGATGCGGCTGAATGTGAGGCATTCCAGTCTTTTGTCATACATCAGAGTACAAAAAGATTCAAAAGATGAAGCGCTGCCTTGGGTGAGGAGCTGCGGTAGGTTGAAGGGCCAAGGAAGTCTGAGCTGAGCCTCCTGCATAAGCAGTCAATTTTCTTAAAGAAGTGGGTTTTTAATAAGAACCAGCTGCTCTTCTTCCAGGTATTGCTCTCCCATCAGCAATGCAGGAGCTGCCAGCCTTGCCTGTCCAAACCGAGGTGTAGACATCTGGGCACGCATCAGCATGGAGGTGGAATTTCATGCAATGGAAAGAACAGGGGGGAGAATTGAGAGCCCCAAGAAAACAGAGCATTTTGGTACTGATGTGCCAACCACTGTCTCTGCAGGACTTGCCAACGCAGCTCTAAGCTTTTGGTTAATGCGGTTACCTAGTATCCAGACCAGTCTGGCTTACGTCTAGATAGCTCAGACCACAAGCAACTGCATGCACCACTCTGCATGGACACCTACTTAGTTCCAGTAGTCAGATATCACAATGGCTTCTGCAGCATGACCAAAATGAGCAAAATGGCAGTCATTCCATGGCAGTGGAAGCAAAACTGCTCTTGTGACAACAGCACTCAGTATATAATTTCATATTTCATAGTATATAATCTCCTTTGGATTGTTCAAGTAAAATGTAAAAATGACAATGTATTGAAACCAAAGGAAAAAAAATTAAAACCAGAGCAGCGCTAAACTGACATATTTAAAATTACTTTGAAATTAAATTAAGCTTTTCAAAGGCAAATGGATTTCTTGTGGCTCCAAAACAAACAGTAAGCAACAAAATCCAGACTTACTTGTGCAGCAATGATTTAGGTGGTGAATGGGGAAGCGATGGTCGTAGAGGGCTGAGCTGAATAAGGTACACTTGCAAGTTCTTGCAAAACTCAAGTAGGAGGGAGTTTGGATTCTTGCAGAAAATCTGTAAACTGACTATGACTCAACTAGATCCAGGTAAGGTTTTCGTAGGGGGATAAAAGACCAACCTCTGATCTTGGTTGCTGTGATAGAAAATTGTGGAATAAACCATCCTGTTAATGTCTTAATCACAGCTCATTCCAAATCTTCTCTCGTTAACATTCCTCTGCTGCTTCTTGTATTTTGACATAGTGTGATTGTGTGAGTGTCTCAGCTGAACTCAGTAGCTCTTCCAGGAGGAGGCCTGACTCCTTGTAGGCCACCAAAGCTGTGGACATGTCAGAAGAAAGGGACTAGATGAAAAGCACAACCCCCCTGGCTGGGGATTGTGCAGCCAGCCATCAGCCTGCTTTCATGGAAACGCTAGTAACAGAAACATCCCCAGAGAATCACTTGGGCAAACGCCGATGACAGATGGATCTGGGGAGTCCAGCTTCTCCCTTAAGCAACATCTGCTGGTGTGGAAGTATAAAGAAAGCCACACCACACTTAAAAATGAAACAAACAAGTAAATCTGCAAGAAGGAAAAGAACAAACCAAGGTAACAAATTAGCTGCCCAAGTACATCTTTGGTGCGATAACCTGCATTTTAACAATAAAGCTGCATGAAAGTGTTGTATAGCGGTGGTCATGCCAGACAGAGAGCAAAGATCATTCAGTATAATAAAGAGTCAGCCCGATGGTGACCGATCATGTCCAGAATTTGAGAGTACGTAATTCTCGATCCTGCTCAAAGCATGGTTATTTACCATCCCTTCTGGCTTACCTGCATGTGCCTTCTAAAATACAGGGAAGGCAAAATACTTTAAAATGTTGGTAAGTGAAGCTTCCTTTCATTCTTGTGTAGTTCATAAGTCTTGAGATCCATTTAAAGTTGGAAAACTGAAATGCAAAATGGTTACATTGACAGAAAGGCAGGAAGGGGGAACACCAAGGCTTTGAACAATGTTGCTTCTATAGAAGACCTGTAAATTTTTGAGATGAGAAGCCATATTTTTGAAATTACTGTCCTTAATTTAAAAAAAAATAATTAGCGCTACAGTGATATTCTGTGAAATTCTCAAACTTGTTACTGCAGTTGATCATTGATAAATAAACTGGTACCCTAGTGGCTACCTATATAGAAAGCTGGGCAAGTTTCTGGAGCACAAGTGAAAACTGAGTTATTTATAGTTTAACATTTATTTTCTTTTTATGCTTCGTATTGTTGAAACCAATGTCATTTTTAGCTCTTCAAAATACAGAGGCACTAGTTCAATTTTTGCAAACCTACGTATTTAAAAGGAGGGTGTCTAAACAGTGCTGGCAACTTTGTATTTCTAAATGTTAGTGTTCTGGTTTTCATCTAAATACAGAAAGCAGGATTTACAGTTGAAAATTAAGTTTTTAAGCTCAAAAAATATGGTTAGGAAAAAGATTTTGGAAAACCAAAAATACCGATTAAAAATATCTGTGTTAAAATTGGACTGTAACACCTGCTGCAATGTTACTGTTATGGATGCAGTTGCTGCAGAAAGCAGAGTACCGGGACCAGGTACAGAAGCGTAAGAATTAACTTGTAGCTACTCCAGCAGGGCAGAGCCCTGTGAATCACACTAGGAAGCACAGATCAAATCCTCTTATGTAAACATCATACAGGGCTGGCACTAATCCTCCGTGCACCCTAGGAGGACTGCTGATGTGGCATTCCCCAAGTGCACATTTGCTTTGCGTAATTGTGGGCAGTCGTTCTGAGGCGTAGGAGACGTAAGTGTAAGCCTGTGTATCCTCTACCCCGGGGTGAGTAAAAACAGATGGGGAAAAAGCAAACTCTGAACGTGGCCATGGGCTTCCAGTGCCACCTCATACACCTCTTGTGGTCACTGCCCTCCCCAGAGATAGGATATCCTCCCCGCAGCACACCAATGTCCCACGCCCAGATCCAAGCCCATGGAGACCCAGATGGCCTCTCCTGGTCCCAAGTCCTGCTGGATCTCCAGAGCCACATCGCTGGTGACCCCTTGGGCTTCCCATCAGTTTTCCGCTTCAGTGCAGAGTGCTGAGGACTCATCTCCTGTTTCACACCAATATTTGACTTGCTGAATCAGGACTCCGTGAACTGACTCAGACCCGGGTTCTGGTGACTAATGCCAGGCACTCCCTTCCTCCTAGGCAGCAGTAGCTCCTCAATGCTCCCAAGTCCTGTTCAGCCAGGCAGCTGCAGGACTGGAGACCAGATGTGCTGCTTTCCCCCACTGAACAAGTGGAGATGGATAAGGCCTTATTTCAGATGGCTGTTTTTTATTTATACAACAGTGTCAATTTGTACTCTGAACTTTTTTGAAAAAAAAAAAAAATTAAAATCTGTGTAGTTATATGATCATAAAGCGTAATCCCAGCACACACAGGTCCTATAGTTTACAGAACTGATCTTCTCAAAGAGACTCTGGGTGGGCTACTGTGAAACTCCTGTTGTTGCTCTTCTCAGTCAGCTGGGACCAGATGTGCATTAAAGCAAATCTCTTGGGAATAGTTTTAGTATGGAAGACTGTCTAATAGGCATAGTTTTATCTGTGTAAAGCTGTCTTTTACCAGGTTGCTTTATCATTCACACATAGAAGTTTAAAACTTAGAGGAACACTCTGTAAAAAGAGTAGAAGCTCTGTCTCAGTGCACATTTACCTCTCCTCACCCATCAAACATAAGAAGTGTAATATAATAGAATCACAGCAATTTACCGGTAAACCATACAGCACCACCATCACGCATTCTCTGTACTCCTTCTGTAAATTTTCCCTATTTTGTTTAGGAAGAATTTGAAAATCTTAGCAGTTTGATCATTGCTGTGATCTCCATGGTTGCAGGAAACCCACCAGCCCTTGCAGGCTCCAGCGTGGGATTGCCTGCTCAAGTCTGGGGGATACCCCACAGTGTTCATTCTAGATTATCAGTGAGACAAAAATGCTTGCTCTGCTGATCAGGCCCATCCATTGCAGGCAATTTGTCTCCTGAAGGCTTCAGTGCAGAAGCCAATGACATCCCCAGTGAGTTAAACCTTCTTAAATAATCTAAAGAAGCTTCAGAGCTTTTGGCCTGGGCTGGATCTTCCTCCTGTGGGGTTTTTTTTGGCTGTCCTCAGTTTTCATATCTTGAATTAGATTATTTATCATCCTCTGAAATATCTCTGGTGTATGCATGAATATCAAAGGTGCTATGCAGAACTTGTGCTTTGTGCTCTGTCTTAATTTGTCAGTGTCAATGTAATTGGATGTCCCAGACTCCCAGTCAAAACCAATAAGACATTCTGCTCTTGTGTGCAGGAAAGGGTGCCATGATTTTGAATTGCATTTCTCATAGTTATTGCAAAGCTTTGACTCAGTTGTTGGGGAAGTTGTTGAGGGGATTTTTTTTGTTTAATAGTTGCAGTATGGGAAGTTCAAGATGATGTAGATGCAGTCCAGCCATTTTCCACCACCCAATGTAATCCCTCAGTTTTACTCACTGTGACAGGAAAAAAAGAGATGCAAGGGCACATTGTGGCATGTCACATGATAGTACACCCAGTTGCATTGCTCAAATCCTTGCAAATTTAAGGAAAATGGGTTGTATTATAGTATTAGCATCTACTCTGCCTTCTGTGAATGTTTCCCTAATTTCTAGACAAAGTAGGATCATAGAATCATGCAATAATAGAATGGTTCGAGTTGGAAAGGACCTTAAAGATCACCTAGTTCCAACCCTCCTCCCATGGGCAGGGATATCTCCCACTAGATCAGGTTGCACAAAGCCCCATCCAACCTGGCCTTGAACACTTCCAGGGATGGGGCCTCCACAACTTCTCTGGGCAGCCTGTTCTAGTGTCCTCACCATCGTCAGAGCACAGAATTTCTTCCCAATATCTAACCTAAGTTACCCTCTTCTAGTTTAAGGAGAGGTTTACCCCTCATCCTACCACTACACTCTCTGACAAAGAGTCCCTCCCCACCTTTTCTGTAGCAGGCCCCCTTTCAGATACAAGAAGGCTGCTATAAGGTCTTCCCAGAGCCTTCTTTGCTCCAGGCTGAACAATCCCAACTGTCTCAGTCTGTCTTCATACCAGAGGTGCTCCAGCTCTCTGATAATCTGCCCTCCTCTGGACTCACTCCAACAGGTCCGGGTCTTTCTTACATTGGGGGCTCCAGAGCTGGACGCAGTACTCCAGGTGGGGTCTCATAAGAGTGGAGTAGAGGGGCAGAATCACCTCCCTGGACCTGTGGGCCACATGGCTTTTGATGCAGCCCAGGCTGCAGTTGGCTTTCTGAGCTCTGAGTGCCAGCTCAGTTTGAGCTTCTCATTCATCAACACCCCCAAGCCCCTCTTCTCAGGGCTGCTCTCAATCCATTCTTTGCCCAGCCTGTATTTGTGCATGGGATTTCCCCGACCCACATGCAGGATCTCACACTTGCCTTGTTGAGCTTCAGGAAGTTTGCCAAGGCCCACTTCTCAAGACTGTCTAGGTCTGTGTCTGTCTGGATGGCATCCCTTCGCTCTAGCGTGTTGACCACTCCACACAGCTTGGTGTCGTTGGCAAACTTGCTGAGGGTGCACTCAATCCTACTGTCCATGTCGCAAACAAAGATGTTAAACAGCACTGGTCCCAGTACCAACTTTGGAGAAATGCCACATGTCGTTGCTCGCCACTTGGACATTGAGACATTGATCATAACTCTTTCAGTGCGGCCATCCAGCCAATCCCTTATCCACCAAGTGTTCCATCCATCAAATCCATGTCTCTCCAATTTAGAGAAAAGGATGTTTTGTGGGACAGTGTCAAATGCCTCGCACATGTCCAGGTAGATGATGTCAATTGCTCGTCCCTTATCCACCAACGCTATAACGTGATCACAGAAGGCCACCAAATGTTTCACACTTAGCCATGACACGATGTGAAATGTTTAGCTATTGTCCTTAGGATCTGGTAATGTCAATCACGTTTTTTGTTCTTACTTTGAGCTCAACTTTTGATGTCACGTGAGACACTGCCCTGACAAGGAGAAAACCTGACGGCACAGCTGTAGTTTCAAATACTCCAACAGGTTCACTTAGGCATACTATTGCACAATGACCTAGTTTAGAGCTATCATGGGGAGCAATTAATCTCTGTCACTCCATACTCATTCTAGAAGCACCTGAAGCCCGAAGAACTCCCTGGAGCCATGTCTCTTCCTGCCAGCTTTCTGTGGAGGGGTTGTTCTGCTCCAGAGCACATTTACTTGCTTCAGTAGCCCAGAACCCTTTCAGGGTCCCTAGATGAAGGCAACTCTCAGTACAATAGCAATAGAAATACTGATCACACAACACACTCCACTGAATTTTCACACACACCAAATTTGATGGGAGATTAATTTCTTTTGGTATCTTCATCAGCCAGACATTAGTAGCTCCCATTGTTATTCTGGCAGCACGTTCTCCCCCTTTAGCTCTCAAGTATTTTTTGTGGCCCATACCTTCACCAAATCACAACCCTTTTCAGGTGTTGATTTCCGCAGAGACCAGCAAGTGCCCGGACAGCTCTTCACATGTGTTGCTCCAGTCATTGTGTGCCAACATCTCTGCAGCTCCTGCCTTCCTGGATTAAGCTTTCCTCCATTTGGGCAACTCCACCTCCTTTGGCCTTTGTCTCTACATCATCTGCAAATACCATCTGGCCCAGGGCCCCCTTAAGAAACAGCTTCTTTCATCTGACCCGTGGGATGCCTATGAATGCATTGCACTTGGGCCTCCTCCAACTCTTTAGTCACTTAACTAGAAATGATTTCTTGAAATGCGGCATCTGGTCTAAATGACTCACCCTGGGGCTGGGAATTCACAGCTGATACCTTTAAAAAACACCCCAAATTTCTGCCTCAGTGTTTAAAGCTTGGTCAGTAGCCTGTCCATGGCATTATCAGTGACGTTACCTTCCTCAGCAAACAAAACTATGAGTTGCCTTTGTGCAAGCTCTTTTCAAAGTAAATGCTAATACAAGAGTTTCTGATGGCCTCCCCCTGGGCACACAGTCTCCCTGTACTACTCATTCAGAATTCAATACGCGAAGTTCTGCCTCACTTAAACCATCTTCTGACAAGAAGTAGAGGGAAACTCCCAGCAAAAGCTTCCTCAATGCAAATAACCGCCTCTGTGGAGGTTGCCCGATTGCTGCTTTTTGGTTTGCTGTTTATTCGGCATTTCCAAGGAGCCACGTTTCTGTTTTTTTTTCCTTCCTGCAATTCAACAAAAGTTTTATAAGACTCTGCTTTGCAACACACGCAGCCTACATATTAAAAATTGTGGCTAAAGGCTTTGGCCTTACTGTCTGGAAGCACTGTCAAAATGCTGTCCGGCTTTCCCTTTACCCTCAGAGAGTATTAGCTCAGTGACTGGAAAGCCCTCCTACTCAAGGCCAACAAATTTCTTCTAAGAAAAAATGCTTTTTCTGTTTTGAGCCCTCTGCTGCGGGTGCGAAGTATGCAAAGGCTCCCAGGGAAAGGCAGTAACGTGCCCAGCGCGGAGAGCAGCGTTACCTTCCTTTACTGCCGCTGGCTCAGAGGCAGCAATTACAGTATAAAGCTGCACAGCATGTTATTAATAAAACACAGCACCATCTTTTGGAGGAGGTGCTGTCTGGCCTAACCATTTTAAAGTACTTCTTCCCTCACCTGCCTAGGAGAGAGCAGGGATGGGGGACTGCGACCTAGAGGCAGCTGAGATTTAGTAGTTGAGTTAAAGCCACACATAGTTTTTGTGCGGAGGAAGGCTTAATTCAAGTCAAGGCAGCAACAGGAGACTCACAAGACTCTTCCAAGCCTCAATCTGGCCCTTGAACTGGGAGCTAGACCTGCAGAGTCCTGCTTTTAGGTGACCAGACTTGCTGCTAATACACTTTTCTCAGTAAACAAACAGCAACCGAGGCAGTTTGCCAAACTGTCTTGTCCTCATTGTCAGAGTGAAAGAATATTGACTCATACCTCTGCCAATTTGGTTTATGGTTGCTGTGTGGTCAAAAATTAGTAGGGTAATCTATGGCACTGATCCAGGTGGGTTGCCAATACCTTTGCAATAAATCATTTGTTTAAGACACTGCCTCAAGTAAAATAGATGTTCTTATGAAGATTAACATTAGAATCATAGATAATGTTTTCTTGTTCTCTTTTTTCACTTCACAGAAAAGAAAGGCCTAGATTAATTTCTTACTGTGGCAGTACAATCTCATTTGACTTTATAAGGTCTGTGATGTAGAATGACTTTCAATGTCTGATGTGTAAAGATAAACAGCATTATTTTATTATTTCTGTGACTCACTTGACATCAGTCTACATCTATTCATACTGTGAGGAGCATACTGATGGCTAGTTTTAGTGACCAAGCAAATGAATATTTTAGTTCATTTTATTTATGGTGTATATCTACCACTCTAATAAAAAGCAGACATTTCAGGCAAAAGTCCTTTCTGAGGCCTGTGGCTTGTGATGTCAGATTTGTAGGCAGTAGGCAGCTTTTTTATTCATTTATATCTATGGGGGAACTAGACTTAGTAATGCTGGTAAAATAACAGCTGCTGAATGTTACTTCAATACGATCTAGCAATTATAGCACGTGTCATCACCTGATAACTTAGTTGTTCTCTTGTACAGTCCTCACTGTGATGGTTTCAGATATTTGAATGCTTTCTTCTTCTCCCAAGGTATCAGATGGCTCTAAACAGTGAGTGTGGTCTAACAGGCTCTATGCAGAAGGCTCTGCCATTTTTCATTTCCCTGCAGGGAAAATTGCTTAGTAAGCATGGCCTTCTAGGCTCATGAATAGAAATACTGCACACATGTCTGAGACCCCTTCTCTGTGCCTGTCTCCTTCTTGCTGAAAGAAGGCCAGTTTTCTTAATTTTTTTTCCAGCATTCCGAGTGTGAGTTATTGATCCCCTGTTGCCAAAGGTATCTCAGATCTGCCCAGTCACCTGCTGTTCCTCTGGGACTGCAGTGTTGTGCCTCCCGTCCCTGTGGTGTGACTCCAGTGCTTTCCTTTCGCAGAGAAGGGAGATGGTGCTTTGGCAGTCTCCAGCTCTGATCCCATCATACCTGGTAATCCGAGTGCCTTCCTCTTACCTAGCCTATTGTAAACTTTTTATTATCCCTAAAAGTGTCTGACAAAAGAGGAGACCGGGCTATATGAGGACAAAAAAGACCCAAATATAAAAGCAATTATTTTCTAAGGTAATCATGAGATGAATCATAGACCGTTCCTCTTGCTCATTTTTCCAGCTACTAGACACTTCTGTGAGTACTACGTAAAACCAATAAGCAGCTAAATGCTTCATGTTGCTGAAGGATTGATACATGCGTGTTTCAGTTCTTCAATCGGTTCCATTCCTATGGAGCCAGGAATGAAGAACCAAACCACCTGTTTAGCATTTAAAAATGCTAAAAGAAATCAGTTAAATAACTATTTGAAGTGGAGGAAAGGATACAACAAGCTACAATAAGGAGATCGACTTTTTTCAGGGTGTTCACAAAGTTGTGCTTTCTCCTCATCTTCCTCTGATGATTTTCCTTATCTCCATTGTCCCACCGCTTTTTGTGCTTGACTGCTGAACAGCTTTTGGTCACAGGCTTCTTTTGACTAAACAGATACAGCTGAAGTTTTCACGCTGCCTGAATTCTTTAATTGGAAAAGACTCAAGACAAATATGAGAGGCCACCAGATGCCTTGCTGTCATCTGTAAATAATTTTCAAAGACTACAGAGAATGTTGTAGACATGTCGATTTTTCAGTAATCTCAGAAGGAGGAAGGGAATATCCTAGTGTAAATACCAAGTAGTATATGTTATCTGTCCTGGGAGGCCATCATGCTGATCAAACTGAAAATATGCTCTTCAGTAGAAAACTGCCTGCAGTTTTAATTAGCTAATTTTTTTTTGCAGAGTACCATATTTACCAAAGTGTAGGGCAACCTTGAATGTAAGTTGACCTCTCACTGTCTGTTTTAGTACGGAAAAAAAAAATCAAATATCATTGTGTGCTGAAAATGCCCTGAATTATCACTGCAACCCAGAATGATCCTACCTCTGACAAGCCTCCCCTAATGCCTGATGGAGATGAGAGATTTACTGTGGAGCAGGAAGTATGCCAGTTGTAAGGGCTGGGCTTTGCTCATAGAGCAGGTGGTAACTGATTCTGTGTGGAGTCAAGAAAAGGCCTGCAAATAAGAGTCGTACCTCTTTAAATCCTGAAGGGTACTTCCTGGAGGATTTCTGGAGAGAAGTGTACAGAAATGACACTAAAGACTTCTTCAGTAAAGAGCATGTGGTTTTGTCCCTATGATACATGAATAATGACATGAATGCTACCTGTAGGCAATTATGTAGTTTATGTACAACATAACCCATGCATTGGTGGAAACAATTATATCAATAATTAAAGGTATACCTTACGTCTAGATCCCAGGATCAACAACTGTGGGAAACCACAAGAGGTTCAGTATTGGGTTTGATAACCAGATTGTAAAAGAAGGAACCATGAGCTAGAGATATTCCTTGCTAGCAGCAGTGCCATCAGCTGGCATTTTAGGATGCTATTATAAGCAGTGCTACCCTTAGAGAGCCTTTTGAAAGATTTGATAAAGACATAAAAGTCTTTACATTTTTATCCAACTTTATCCAGGAAATAAGGCATCTGGAGACAGTCACGCCTTTCCTATATGCAGCCCCCCAGATCCCATGCAGAAGAGCTGCCCTCTGTTTCTGAGTGTGCTTTGGTCTCTGTGCAACTTGTGATTGCAACGGTGAGATCGAATATGTGGCATAATAGCTCAAATGGAAAAAATGCACGTTAATTCCAGAGGTTGGCTAAAAGTCTTAAACATGGTACATCCATCCCACACACAAACTGAACATTTCAGCACCAAAATCTCTTATGAAAATTATTTCATTTACTTTAGTTGATTTATGATTTAGGTTACAATTTTTTGGGGAATCAGATTAATGCTGGTAAAAGTCTAAATGCCTAAGTTTCCAAGGAGAAGTCCTCTCTACCTCCTCCCTCCACCCCTGGTTCCAAAATCTGGAAGAAAACCCTCCAAATCATTAAAGATGTATAGATTTTATTTAGCTAGAAACAATTTTACTGTATGTAATAACAGGTTTGAACAAAAAGAGTACTCAGTTTTTAAAAATGTTACAATTCTTGAGACAGATCCAAACTTCCCGGAAACTGCTGCAGACATCCTTCAGATGTTTGGTTCTGATTACGCTCATAATCGTGTGATTGCCTAGATACAGCTGGAGCATTCAGACTTCCAGCTTACAAGAAGTTTGTTGGGGGCAATTCCCAAACATGTCCATTCCCTCGGTCAAGCAGGACACAAGCTATCCTCTAAAACCAGGGAAGCCGGTATAAAATTATTTTGTTTGGACCTGTATCCCAGCGTTGCTCATAGTTAAAGCGCTCAGAGCCACATGAAAACACGGCTTTGAACCACAGGAGAAAAGTCATGGCTCAAGGATGTATTACACATACGTGAGGACTACACGGATGACTTGACAGCTTACAGATGCTGGGGAGGAATACATTTCAGGAAGGCCAGGGCTGTAGATCATTGCCTGGCACCTCTTCAGCTCTGTAAGCTGTTCTCTCTGGGATCAGGTTTCAGAAAGGAATGCTGTCCTGGAAGATTTTACACCATGATTAAAACTGCTGAGTTTCCAGGATGATTAACCTCCCATTCCAGGCTCGGCACTTGTTTTATTTATTAATGCAGTCCCAAGTTGTTACGCGGTGGAAGAGCCGGGGTAAACGTTCTGCCTCGGGAGCATATGTGTGAGTGGAGAAAGTACCGCTCACCTCCCCAGCATCGTGGTCTCGCCTCTGAAACAGTAGGAAGAGCCCTCATCTGCAGTCAGGGAGCTACTACAAGGAAAGAGCATGAAAAGGCATTGGAGTTCACTGTCAGCTTTGATCCCAGCAGAAAAATTATCTACAGAGTGTCCCAGGCTGCAATATATCTTCTGTTACATTCTCTGTGCTGGGAGGGAGGATCTGGACATGGTCCACTGCAAAGGCAACAGCTGCAAGGAGGTTTTATGGCCACGTGGTTCTATTAGAGACGTGACTCTCTGGTGTCAGGAGACTGACTTGGGACAACTCCTACAAAACATACCTTTTGCCGTATGGCAACAAACCACCAGCCAAGGGTCAAACCTTTACCTGCAATTGCACCAAAATAATTTCTGTTGGTAAAATAGTTGGAAGTCAGTTGTTACTCGGAAAGATCAATAATACTTAAATTATGACAGTTTCTTAATGTCAGAGAAATACCAAGTTTATTATTAGCTGCTCTTTTGTATTAACAAAAATATACCTCAAAATACAAAAGTTCAAAATTGGAAACCATGCAAGCATTGCTAACTTGTGCTGTGGGCTTGGTTCAGTTGCTGCCAATGTTCACAGGTTCTTTATAAATCGCAAGGTTTTATCTTGAATCCCAGCTTCCTGAGTCATGGGATTTTATGAGGTTCTTCCCTCTTGTCCTTCCCCTCCTGTCAAAGGATGATGTTGGAAGCCATCATGGAAGTATTTGAAACTACAGGCCTCCTGAAGCCTGCAAAAAGAGAAAGCAAACGCACGCATCTTTAATGTGTATATACATATACACCCATACACCCATAGGTGTATATATACCATGTATATATGCTGTGGATGGGTGTGTCCATGTGTATCTGTCTATCTGGATGGAGGGAGGAAGGGAGAGAGAGACATAAACATCTCATGATCTTTGTGAAGTCAAGGATTTCAGTTTTTGGAAGGCAGCCACTGGCAATGCCAGCCCTCTAATAAAAAACCTTGGTAAAAGTTTGGACATACATAGTTGGTTTGGAGAAGATTCAGCACACTGCCAGAGCAGGTCCTTTAGGAGACAACACTTATGGCTGGGTCTTGCAAGCACTTGAACCGCTTGAGCAGCTTTTCAAGTGTATGGAGGTGGTAGTCATCGGGGAGCGTGAGCTACCCGTGAAGGAGCTCCGTCTCTTCCAGCAAGAGATTCCAGCACCCTGATACTGCACTTAGTTTTCTCACTCATGGTAGTAAAGTTTGCATCATACTTTGTGAGGTCAGGACCTAAGGATCCAAAAATTACATTCTTCCTCATGAGTAAGCTTTAGCATGATCTCAAATGACTCATCAGGTTAAAGGGTTGTAAGGCCAAGCCATTTATGCAAAAATGTTTTTAAATATTGGCTGAGTTATCTGAGAAGGAAATTTTGTATAAAAAGCATGAAGAATTGCATCCAGTAGGCATTAAACATTTAACTACATTTTTTGTCAAGAGTTGTAATTCCATGTGCTGTAGATTTTCTTATTTGTCTTTATTTTTTTTTCTATACACCAAAATAAATTTTAAAGCAAAAAAACCAATACATAAATGCTGGCAAATATTCTTACCATCCAGTACACTCAGACTTATTTAATTAACTTGTCAGGCTTGGGTTTAACCAAGCTCTTTCTGTGGCTATGACAAATTATATCTTCCAGATCTCATTATTCATTAAATGTCTACTGTGAATTTCAGGCTCACTCATGCTTAAAATACAGTGCTTGTTTAATGGGATTAAGAATTAAAATATGTCTCTTAATTTTATTTAATTTACGACTTAAAATTACAGAATTTAAATTCTAGGGATGCTAAAGAACACATCAATTAACTGCACTGAGCTAATTGACTTTTATTATAATTTTTTTGACTGCAGCACATAAATTTTCAGACCTGAAAGAAAAGACTCAGCTGTTTATTACTGAGATTAGCTTAGAAGCTTTGTTTTGATTTCAGTGGCAGGCAGATTTTAATCCGCTTTTGGAGTAAATAACGAATGACTGAATCTTCATTGTATTTAGCAAAAAGATTCAATGATTAAATTAACCACTATTTTAGAGTATTGTTTCCCACTGCTTCTGAGTGGCATACTAAGGTCTTGAGAAGCTTCTTGCAGGACTTTGAACGTTTGAGCATCTCACTGCTGCGTTACAGTCAAGTACAGCGACTTTGCTCTCCTGCAGTAGGGGAGCAGGATTAGAGTTGAGGTTCCCAGTAGCTGCTGCTCAGAAACCCCCGAGCCTGGCCCAGTGCACACCGATGGCTACAGGGTGGTTCCCACAGATTCCTATAGATTCTGGATTAGGTAGATTCTGGATAGATTAGATAGATTATTTTCATATGCCTATTTCTCTGGAGAAAGTTATTTTATCCTTTTTATCATGAAGCTGANTTTTTAATGAACTATTTTCCCTGTATGGATGACGCTATTTTCTTCATTCAAAGCTATAAGAGAAGTTTATAGCTTCACAACCTTGGGTGAAATTTGCATGAGAAATTATTTGTAGCACGCAGCCAACCACCACTTCATTATACTTACAGGAAACCCCCTCCCCTCTCAACAATGCAAAAATTTAAAAATAGGACTCTGTATGCAGAGCCTGATGTTATTGTTGCTGTCTTCAGCTGCAGTCCTGTCATTTATGACAGTTACGCAGTACAGGTCCTTACAGGCCGAGAACATGCTGAAAGAAATGCAATGTTTATTAGAGTAATAAGCAAGGAGGAGGATGCAGTGTGAAAAACAAGTTTAAAGGACAACACAAGCATCCCAGACTCGTCCCAATAGATCTTAACTTTGAAGGAAAATAGCCCCTGGACAATTTGCCAAAGATTGCTTCTCCTTCACAAGTAACTTCAAAATTCAAATTAAAGACTTTTCCAAGACATATTTTCTGTTTCAGCTACAGCTACCGGGCTGGGGAATGCATTAGTTCAACAAATCCTACAGATTTTGCTAAGAAGACCTCACTGATTCTAAACTGAACTGAAAATGAACAAATCTTCATGTCTTACTAGGCAAATACCTGTGAGGGAGATTAAGATTTAATTTCAATATGCTGCATTTCTTGCAGCCCTTTTATCTGTGATGTCTGTGATGATACCTTATTCTCTCCTTTGTCTCCATAACGTGTTCCTCCGTGGCATCCTCTTCTGCATGGAAGAAGCCCCCTGAGGTCACCTCATCTTCTTGTAATGCGTTTTCAAGTCCCTCTTCTTCTGTGGTGCCTGTAAGAAAACAGCTGCCGTTTAACAGTTTGAGGGAGGCACTTGTAAAACAGGAGCTACTTTAAAAGCGTAAGAAACTCTGATACAGATTTTTTACATTTGACAGTGTCCCTCTGTCCAAAACAGTTACGGGGCTTGTTCTCGTACAGTCTCATCTATGAAGGGCAACTCAAGTGCAGCATGGAGTATTAAGAACCTGTGGGAGGTTCTTATAAACATTAATTAAATATTTAAAAATAATAATACATACACCCAGACCCAGTTAACTGATTACATAAGCAGACATTTTGCTGCTGGTGGACTTTCTTTGGTGTTTCTTTGGCAAAAATAGCTGGAAAACAGGTTTTTCTGATTTGTAAAACTGACCGGTGCCACTGCCGGTTTTGGATAGTCACATGAGTTCAGTTCTACAATATGAGATGGAAAGCCTGGTTGAAGCCATAGTAGGCAACAAGCCCTGACTGGCAATAGAATAACCCTTAAATGCTAGATGTTCCTCAGCATTGGATTGAAGGGGCTGTTTCTAAGGCCCTCTCTGGCATTCACAGCATTCAAGGCAAATTTGGCCATTCAGTATTTGAGGAAAGAGATTGGGTCTGCAGTTAGGGATGGTTTCAATAGAGAGCAATTTAGAATAAGGCAAAAAATCAGCTGCTTTTGTATTCTCTCTCTGGCCCTGGCCTGCTGACTCCACATGTGGCTACACAAGTCATTTGACTTTGAGCAGAAGGAGATAACACCTACCTCCCCATGCTGCCGCGAGATTAGCTCCACGTTTGTAAAGCACTTTGGCAAGATTAGGAGCTAAGTGTTATTTAGGACTCCTCCACTCCTGCCTCCGACGCTGCCTCGACACCCAGCACTTCAGCAGGTGGCAGAGGCACCTGGTACAAGCCGGGAGCAGAGGGCTGCGAGCAGCCACCACCACAGCCACTTTCCCGCCCGTATTAATGAACGAAGCCACCTTTGTGAGGCTATACCGTGCTTTAATTACGGCTTACTTTGCTATGCCTGTCATTTTTAATATGCAGCTCTATGTATTTTGTTGTCGTCGATTGGCTCTGTGGGTACACTTAGATTGAGCAGTATTATCTTTTGAGCAGCAGCGTAGATCAGTGGGAATAAGAAAATTAGAAAAGCAGGATTGTTTTACACTTAGTGTCTTTTTCTCAGACATTTTGCTCGCCTGCCTCTGCTTCTTTGGGAAATGGGAAGCATCCTTTCTCTCTTTTTCTAAGCATCTACGCATTTTCCTGCACTTGTGGGAAAGTCAACTGGGCAATGACCTAATTCAATGCAAATGAAAAGGATTTCCTAGCAAAGGATGGTAATTTGCACAGCGCTGCAGGTATGTGAAAGCGCTGAATGGTAACCCGGGAGTACTGAGAGGGGAAGACCTCTGCCGTAACAGAGCTATAATCATCTTGCACTTTCACTAATTGCCAAGAGCCGGAGCTCTAACTGCCATGTTATTTTTTATATGCAGTCTATTAAATTGCAACATCTTGGCCATTTTCTCCAGCCATTTCTTTCAGCCCTCATTATTGCCTGCCCTCAGCGGTGAGTCTCAGAAATGAACGCAGTTCCTACAGCCCTCCATTCATGAAACTGATTGTGGTAGAGGACAAACTCTCTGTAAAGAATAAAGAGATATATAACAGTATAATGAAATGGGCTGTGTACCCATCTTCCCCCCTCAAAATTAAACCAGGAATCATCCTCCAGATACAATGCTTTACATCAGAGCAGACTCTTAAATGCCTTATTGCTGTTATTCCTTGTCATGGGGATGCTGGCAGTCACTCCCATTTACATTTTCACACGGTTTTCATCAGACTGATCAACTAGGAGGGTTTACAGGAATAGATAATACACGTCATGTGGTTGCAGTAGTTAAGTTCCTCATTCTCAGATGTTAACCTCTTCTAAAGCTTTCTTTTATCACTTCTATAAGTCTCATAGAGAGAGTGTGCATAATTAAAAAAAAAGAAATCCAAAGGGACAGCAGCAAGTGAATTTTAGCTAGCTTAAAAATACAGTAATGTCTTAATAATAATATCTGGGAAGTTCCTTGCGTATTTGCTAAGTGAAATTATTACTGCCCTCCTTAAGGTTTTTCTGGGGGCTTAGTTATCAGTATTAATTCCCAGACCTGTTAGTTTTACTGAGTATATGGAGATGAGAGAGATCAATAGCATAAGAAAACCATTAACATTAAACCAATAGAAAAGAAAATAATAAAAAATAAGGCCTTTTTTCAGATTTCTACAAAAAAAATAACAAAAGCGAACATGCAGGTCTATACCATTGTAATTAATAAACAGTTAATTATAAATGAATAATTTGATGGATAATTTTCAAAAAGACACAGATGTGGCAACGAATAAATAAGAATATTCTACAGTTCCCTAGCCTAGCATATTCCATTTTACTGTGCTTTGCAAATATTAACTGGAGAGTAAATCTGACATCAGCCTGAGATGAATGTAAGCGTGTTTCATTCCATGTTAGTGAGAGGGACAGAGAAACACAGAGGGATTGGGTGATCGGCATAGAAATGTCCTGATGCTCATTTCTTTCCCTCCTATGTGATGCCAACAACGAGCTGAAAAAGAATGTCTGAATTGCACCTGCATGTATATCACGTGTTTGTCTGTGCACTGTTTTTTTCTGAAAGTTAGCACCAGCCAAGCCATACAGCAGGCCATGCATATGTTATTTTTATATATGTAGAAGTATGAAGTAATAGCCTGGTTTTCTATTGTATTTTAAACTACAGCATGTTTATATATTTACCAAACATGTGAGAAAGGAAAACATGCAATGGAAAAGAACAATTACTCCAATTTTATTCGAGTACCAAATCAAAATTACAATCAAAATCAAATCAAAATTATTTAAATCTTATATATATGCATATATATATGGCTTTCAACAAAGAACACTTTCTTCTTACAGAGGAAATAATCTTTAGCTTCAAGAAAAGTAAAGCAGGTGTTCATATAGAAGAATAGCTGCTGAGCTTTATCTTGCATGTTTTCAAAAATCTGAAAGCTATTTCTCTCAGGGAAGAAAGAGCTTATGATTGAGTTAATCTTCAACCACAAGAATAGCACACACTCTCTCAGTAAAAGTTTGGATTATTTTTGCATACCTAGAATAAATGCTCACACTTAGCTATTGACCCCCCGAAAGGTAAATTAGGAAAAGTGAAAGGCTCAACATTACCCAATATTATCAGCTAAATTACAAAGTTGATTGTTTATCACTTGTATATATTTAAAAGTTAAACATTTACACTTCTGAAGTGTAGACAAGACACTGGGGTTGGACTCTGAAAGGAACAGGGTGTGAAAAATACATGCAGAAAGTCTGAGTTCCTTTTGGTGGCAGAGAAGTCCTTATCAGCACTCCAGGTTGTATTTTCAGACTAATTAAGCTTCAGGTATGGAATTACAGTGACTTTTCCTTCATCTTACAGACCTGTTTAAGAAAAGTCAATCTCTATTTGGAAAGTTTTTACATACGTATTGAAGGGATTCATGTATACACTTAGTGAAGCATATGCTGAGGAACTTTTTTGTTATTACAAGAATATTTTACTGAATAACAAGCAAAAACAGGGAGGAAGAAATGAAGTGTGCTCCTCCCTGAATACGAATAGTGAAGTACCTGAAGATGCTCATAAGCTGTGCTGACTTCTGCATTTTTCTGTCTGTCAAAACAATTAGCCCTCCTCTGCCAGCTGCCTCAATCTCTTCCTTTCCCAAAAAATTCCAGCGATATAGTTGTGCATTCCAAGTATGAATTTCTTCAGGCGACGGAAATCACAGGACAAAGTAAAGCAAAGCAAATGTAGTATCAAAATAACCAAACGAGAAGAATCTGTTGGAGCAGTGCAAAATAATTCCATTTTACTTGCCACATGTGCACATCCATCAAAGTGTGTGGGCTGCAGAGGGGGCAAAACGTGCTTCGGTCTTGCCCTGGAGACTCACGGGCTGTTCTCATTCAGCCCATCAGTGACGACCCCTCAGTTCAACACGTTTAACCAAGGCTAAAGAGTGGGTCATCCTGGCTGCTGGTTTCCAGGATGCTGGGAACATTTTTCAAAGTCAGATACTTGTTGGCAAGATTCTGGTGCTGCCTGTTTATACCTCCTGTCCAAAAGTGGAAAGGGGACTGTTACAGCAGTGAGATTTGTTTTCTTTCTTCGAGTCTGTTCTGGGAAGACCTGAAAGGTGAAGGCTGATGGAGTCTCTGGGAAGACTCTCTACCAAGAAGCCAAAAGAAGGAAAGAGCTTTTTGTAGCAGCTTGCTCAAAGAGCTCCTTGGTTGCTGTTGGAAGCAACAGCATTTTCCGTGCTTGCCATTGTCACATGAGGACAATATCAGAAACACAACGCTACTCAAAAGTTGTTGCGTATCTGTCACCATATCCTTGTTCAAATATTTGTAAAAGCAAATGATTTAGTCAGAAGAATATCAGCTGTGAGCGCCAACACCCTCTTCCTAGTTGGCTACACCTTAAACGGTGCTCATTTTTATGGCTAAACTCAAAACGTTTATTGGGGTTGAGACCCATTATTTTGCTGGCACAGCAAACAAACTGTGGACACAGTGGGTAATCACAGCTTTATATAAATACTCATTGCAAGACCACTGCAAGACAGACAATTTAACTGCATCTGAAGCCGATATAGGTAGCTGCAGGAAAGGGAGTCCGATGTGATTATTGTTTGCAAATGTCCTAGGCATAATGGGGATTACTTCATGGCACAGGTTTTCTTGTTGAAGTAGATCTTTGGTACAGGATTCACATTTTTTAGATGCAAAATGGTGGAAGGGCTTGTTACAATATTTCCTTAAGCACAGCAGAATAAAAAGCAAAATATTCTAGCTCTCCATAAATAAACATCCTAGGCTTCAGCAGTCTTTCAGACAGAGTCTCCTTCTCCTTATTTCTCTCCTGAATAGTGAGTGCTTTGCATAGTATTTGAGGAAGGATGGGGAGGGGTAATGATAAATTGATTATAAACTTCTATGAATTAAGAAACAGGATGTAAAGTTACTAATTTTATGGATGAGTAACAGCTGAATCACAAGTGAGACTTGAATTGGCAGGCTCTTCGAATCTCTATTCCAAGTGAAATTCCAAAATAAAAAGTCATTCCAAAACAAAAAAACCAAACTTCGAGATTTACCATGGAAGGAGATTTTCAGATTTTTTTCCAGGACAGCATTCTGAATGACATATTTGTTTGTCCTTTACAGATTCTTTCTTAAGCCCTTTGAACAGCCAATAGCTCTGGCTTTTGACCATGCTGTGATGTAGGAAGCTCAAGAGCGAGGAAAAAAAGCCTGATTTCCTCAGATTTTTGGAGTGCTGAGAAGCCCAGATCTTGGAAGTCCTGGAAGAACCTTCATATGAGCATCTGTTTTGGAACCTGGAGCCGGGTTATTGTGGGATAATTCATACGTCACGATAGAGTAATCACGAGGGCCCTGTCATTTAAAGACTCCAATTAATTTTTTTCTGCAATAGCTTCTGCTCTTCTCCACATCCCGCAATGCATTCCAGGGCTACTATGTTAATTGGAAGTATATTCCTGTGTGTGAAGTGGACTTTAATTAGCACCTGAGGGGCACATTCTGGTGTCCTGACTCATGTGGCATGGAGGCGTTCCTCAGAGTCGCTCCATCGCAGCCTGTGGGGCTGCTCATGAAGAAAGGTGCTTCCTGGTCCAGACGAAGGCTGACTGGGAAGCTCCCAGCCACCCAGATGGGACAAGAGGCTCCACTGACTCTCTAGCATGCAATGCCATGGCCCAAGGCCTTATAAAACAATAGTTACACTAGCACTTCCAATTATTTTGCTCGACTAATGAGTAATGCGAGTGGCTCCAGATTTTAAGTCTGTGAGCAATGTAGGAACACTGTAAAAATTGGGATTGCAGGCAGCCTTGTAATAAATTAATAACTTTTTGACTATTATGTGAGTCATCTGTAAAATGGGCCCTGAGTTATGAAGACATACACCAACTGTAGGGGGTATTATGGAAAATTAAAATTAATGTGACACAATACTACTTCAATTACAATAAAAGTACTGCCGCGGGAAGTGATGGGAAAAGTGGGAGGGGCATTACTCGACTGATTAGCATAATTGCATCCATGCATCTGTTTTCCAAAAACAGGGTGCAAATTGATTTCAGTTCGGTATCAGCACCTCCTGCCAGTTGTGCAGTGAGACAGCCGTGAGCAGACATGCCGGCTCCTGCTCCATGGGATGAAGCTGACAGCCAGGGTGGAAGGAAACAAAAGGCAGTGATTAAAACAAAAAGCCTAGTCGGCAGGTTCTGCCATTGGTACATAATAAGTCTTTTTTTTTTTTTTTTTTTTTTTTTTTTTTTTTTTTTTTTTTTTTTTTTTTTTTTTTTTTGCCTTAATGCTATTAATTGCCTTTCAAAGCCCTTACAAAATGTACTTCCCTGGCGATATAAAACACCCCCTCCAGCATCAGTTCTCTGGGTCTTTCCTTGTTCTAAACCCACGTGCAATTAAAATCCTCACCTGGAGGACTGTGGGTGCGTATGTCACTAAATACACCTTCTTTGGTTGTTAGTACAGAATGATGTGTGTCACGGTCCTTTTCATGGACATCATACAACTATCCCAGCAGGAGGAACCAGAGCCAAGCTATAAATCACCTGGGCAGTGTCCCAGTTGCACTATCTCTAAAAGAGGCATGTCCTGCCCATAGTGACAACTTGGGATTAAAATGTCAGCAAGTACTTCATGAAAGTTATCTATGAATTACTTCATAACTCCATAGAGTATGTATGAAAATATGCTGTAAAGAGTTATTCAGACTTCAGAACTATTATCTTAATTGTGCTTGGACTGGAAAAATAATTACAATGCACTGAGGCTACCGATCTCTTCTGAGTGAACTCAGTGGTAGTAAAATATTTCAAAATTCTTTAAAGTGAGGAGAGAGCTGAAGTTATTTAAACACAAACTCCTGCCTAAAATATTCTAAGCAACATGTCCATCATAAATGTAATATGGAAATATATGAAAAATAAAAGGTGAAAAACATGTCTTAATTGCTTAATATACTTTGTTGCCTGTTTTTTCTTGTTGTACAGGATTTTATCAAAACCAAATCTATATTGTTAGAAGACAGTAAAATGTTTTAAAATATAGCATTAATAGATTTAAAGTCTCCTGCAGAACCTGATGTAACCCATATTAATGTGAAAACACTGCATATCTGCCAATGAATAGAAAGCCAGTCCTTAAATATTCTTCTACATTTTGCAAATTATATACTAGGTATTTTTTCTGTATGAAATAACTGTCCAGTGTACATCCTGATGGGTAAAGAATTGTCATCTGTGATAGATTTATTTTCTTTTGGCCAAATAACCCTTAGCATGAATGAATGTAGAGTAACTCATTTATTTTTCAAAACAGGGGTCTCAGTATAAACAGTGACTGGGTATCAATGTTGCTTTCAGGATCAATATTTATCATCTCTCAGTGATTGTTGTTGGAGCGATGCTACATTTACAAATGGAAACAAATCTTTTTTCCCCCTTTTAACTGCCAGCTTTGCAATCTTCAATTAAGATTTATGAGTCAGCTTTGAGACTTCTCCTTTTGGCACATAACCCCCAGCAGCTCAGGTTTGGCAGAGCTGCGAGTCCCTCACCCACACCTTTGGTGCCGTCTCCCCCGCTGCCTTACGGAGGGGTTGGTGCAGACGTAGACAGTGGGAGCGCGGCAAACGGCGTCTGGAAAGAGGTTCCTCTCTCCCTGGGACGCAGGAAGGTGTGTCTGTCTCGGCCGCTAGCACAGGTCTGAGCCTGCTGGCGGGACCACACGTGCCCATCATCCACATCATTCTGGAAGTTGGAGAGACCGCGAACGTTTCCTGCTCGGCAGAGGTGCAAGCTGGCATGCTCAGCCTGGGCAGCCAGAGCATACGCAGGTATGGGGAAATGGCTACCTACCTCTCTCCGCTGGCTTGTCAAGGAGGGCAGTTGACTAGCTTTGATTAATCGCCCATTTCACAGATGACACGTGAGACAAATCCCTTTCTGTGGGCATAAGTGGCCAGCAGCATGCCGCCTGCAATTCTCATCTCCCGTCATCCCTTTTAATAATGCCACGATACTGTACTCCCCATGAAAGAAAGTGATACTATTTAGCTTAAGTCATTTTTCAAGCTGATGCACTGCCCATTGCTGTATGTTTACTGGTTGAAAAGCACATGAGTCTGGATTAACTTTACCTAAAATTGTAAAATCTGCTTTCACAGCTGTCCACAGCAAAATACCAAAGCTGGTCTATACTGGAGCATTGAAGTGTTTAATTTATTGTTACTTAATACTATATACTTTGCAGAATGGTAGCAGGGTATTTTGGGGCAGCTCCTGTTTCTCTGGATTCCCCTCCTGTCTCCTGCTGTGCTTGCGTTCATCTGTAGCTGCCTCCTGCTCAGCCTCACGCTGCCTCCACCTGTAGCAGCCATTGCTTTGGGGACTTGGACTTATTTTCCACAGTTGGTGCCTCCCTTACCCCACCCTTGCTATAGTTTTGGCAGTAATACAGTAATATTACAATATCTCTTGTCTAGACTTGATTAGAAATCTTAACATACCCCTTTTGATTTGCTGTTGTAGTGAAGTTCCTCTGTTATCTGCTATACAAGATGGGCAACTTCTTAAAAAAAAATAGTTGTTTTTAACAATTAGTGGTCTTTTTTTCTGGCATTCCCAACATTCCCTGGTCTCATAGGCTTAGTCACTGTAAAAAGGACTTCTAGGGAATGCATATTTCTCTATAGAAGGCGGACAACGTGATAGAAATATATGTAACACTCTGGCAAGCACTTAAGAAAACAAAATGCAAAACCAGAATTCCTTGTGCGTGCACTTGAGTACGCATGGCAGGATCACGGCACAGCTAGATTTCTATGGATGCAGTGTGGCTCTAGGTATTTATAAATAAAAATACCTGACTTTCATAAAGATTGTTTTCATTATAAATGAATGTCCTTTGAGTTGGATTCAGCCTCTAGATACTATCAAAAAATTGCCTCCAACCTGGCTGGAATCCTAGGGACTCTGGTTTAGCATGATGACTTTGCCATACATGACCTCTCCCTACCCTTTCACACCAGATGCTGCCAGAAAGATTTCAGTATTTTTGATTACATTCAACTCACTTCATTTGCACAATTGTTGTTTATTAGTGCCCAGTACTGAATCTGTTGGTTTACACAAACCGCTGCATGACTTACCACTGTTGCTCCCTAGTGCTTATGATAAGGCAAACTTTCCCTTACTGAAAGAAACAGTTAATTCTCCATCTAGCTTTTAAAGGTACTGCAGAATATTTGTTAGATTTTTGAACTCTTCTGGCACCCAAATAATCCAAGTGTCTTCTGTCAGTATGTGTGTACAAGCTGTGCCCCAAACATCTCTCCACATATGCTAGTGTAAATGAGGGTTTCAACCCAAAGGAAATTTTAATAAATGTCTTACTTGCTCTTATTCCAACTCCTCAGTTGAAAATTCCCCCTCCAATGCAAATTAATCTATACATTCATTGCTTCTCTCATTCCTCCTCTCTCTCCATTTGCTCCTCTCTATTCTCTTTTGGTTTATATCTTGCATTTATAATTTTTGCATACCTGCTCCCGAGAACCGATGGCTGGGCAGGACCTTCTTGGTCACTTGGATCCTTTTTATATCCACCTCTATCTTAAAAGCAGTTTATGGCGCACCAATACTCCAGCTTTAAGTCTGTTCCAGGTCCTCACTGTTCGCACATTTAAGAACTTCGTTCTGTTTTCTAAGCTAGAGTTATGAATGGCTAGCTTAGTCTCCTTCATTTACCTGCTGTACCAGCATTAGGAAAAAACCCCACCCTTACTTTCTCACTTTTGCTTTATATGCTTTTCAGCCTCTTTACCTGTTCTGGCTTTTCTCATTTCTCACTGAACTATTTCTAGACTACCAGAGCCTATGGTGTTCAAAGCACTTTCCAGACCTTCCAGAGCAGATAAACCATGTCCTGGGGGTTCACAGCCCAAAGGATACTAGCAGGGAGGTGTTTGTGGAAGCAGACTGGGACTTTCTGTTCATGTGAACAAGAATCATTGTGGAGCAGCAAGACAAAGATGGGAAAACAACGGAGAGAGACACCATGGCAAATGCGACGAGGCAGTCTTTTCCAGTTCCTCACTAGAATTATAATCCAGTTCCCCTTCTTTCCACTCCCCTTAAAAAGAACCATTTGGTTCAAGGACAGGGTGTAAACAAGAGTGACTTCGGAAAGGGTAAGTCCACTGACAACGGACTTGGAGAAGAACAAGAACTGTGAGAGCCTCTCCTTTATTTGCTGAGGAGAACAGGAAGCATTTACATGCAGCTTATACCTCATATTCCTCCTTTCAGTATATTCTCTCCAGTATGGGCACAGTGCCTGCTAGCATGCTTTTGTGCTTGTGCAAGCAGGCTACCTGGAAAGAAATCCATGTGATATAGCTAAGGCAATATCACCCCAGGGCAGTGAGGAAGCAGCAGGATTTGTATGTTTTCCTCCTCCATTCCTGAAGACACAAACACTATATGTGGGTACCAAGGAGTGGCAAACCCCGATGTGCTACACCCGTCTGAAATGCAAAGGTCATGGAGCACTGCTGTCTTATTTTATTATTATTCATTATTTAATTTTTATTTTTATTTTTTTTTATTTATTTTTAATTTTAAATTCTGGTCAATCTGTTATGCACTGTCTCAAGTAACATTGCTTCTTCAGTAACAAGCTCAGCTCCATTAACACCTGGTCATGCGACATGCAGTAACTGGAAGACAGCAATTTGCAGGGACGGAGAAGTTTCCGTTTACTCCTGTCACTTTGGAAGCACTTCTAGTTAAGTATAGATCTAAGGAAAAATGAAAAGGAGAAAAAAATAAAAGCCATAGAATGGTACGTGCATCATCAGCAATCATTCTTCTTGCAAGGCTGCACATGGCAGATTCGGGAAGCAGCAGAAGATGACTATGTAGAGAAGAGATGGACAACTCAAAAAACATGGGTAGGCTGTTGAAGACAACCAGCTGCTGGCTTCTGTTGGAAATATGGCACTCTCCTTCAAAGCCTGAAACTATATTTTTAAACACGGGCAGTAGACATTCACAGGAGATGCCCTGTGTTTTATTATTCTATGGCTAACAGTTTAGTCCTACAGCTATTACAGTTTGGTTACACCTATGCAAAGTGGCATTAGCCTCCCACTCCCATGCCTTCCTCCTCCAGTCCAGTGCTCCTACAGCATGGGACTCACAGTTCATCCAGTGCATCCAATTTGTTATGTAGATTGTGGGGCAAGGGGTAAAAAGCCCCTATACACATCACCACCACCATGCCAGTCCTTCCTTTTCTCATTTTCTGATGATGTGTACCAATGTCTTTAATGAAGACTTAGATCTCTTGCTTCTCACTGCCCTTGCACATCGGTCACATACCCCTTAGCCCCCCTTCTTTCCCTAGATTTCCCCCCTAAAGTTTTCATTTACACCATTTGCCCTTTCCCACACCTCCCTTCATCCTCTACTCTCCCACTACACAGATTTTTTAATTTCTACTATTTTTTAATTTCATGCCACCTCCCTAGAATGTCCTCATCCAAAAGCGTGATTACTTCTTTCTGTGTTCACATGAGACAGAGTAGGGTGACCAGGGGCTGTTAGTCAGTCACAGGCTGTAGGCTACACAGTTCTGACATGCAGAAGTTAAGGAAAACCTTAAAAAACCGAAGGAACAATTTAAGGAATATAGGGAAACTTAAAATACTTGTAAATATTAAGTGTACAAGGTACAGTGCAATGCCATACTGATGCAATTGAGCCTGCCCTAAATCCAGCTCTTCTGCCCAATGCTTGTCCTGCCTTGTTTGCCTGCCTTCTAGGCAGGAGCAGGTAAAATCCCATACTCATGTTGCTACACCACCACTGACAACGAGGGTCAGCTCTTCTACAGCTAGCTCACTTACTTCTGACTTTTGCAGACATACTATGAAGAATTCTTTTTTTCAGGAGGCTCTTGAAGGGTGAGAACAACACTACACATGAAAGGAGTATTTAAAATAATTCACTTCTTTGGCTTTCTTTTTATGCTTTTTATGTTCTGCCTGTGCTGATGATCTGTTTTTCAGGTGTGTGCATTTTTTTTTTAGACAATCACTGTAAACAATGTGTCTAGTAAGGACAGCATTAACTCAGCTTCAATTCAACTTGCTTTTGTTTTCTTCCTTAACCCTTGCCACTGATTCCTGTCTCTCAGAGGGAGTCAACAGGAAGCATGACACGGCAGGGCAGGATGTGTGACAGCGTTAAACTTCCTGGAGAAGCTCCATTCTTTGTACTACCATAGCCATAAGCATCAGTGCAATACATATCCTTACTTACTAATCATAAGTACCACTATAGGAGACTGTCTCTTTCTTAATACAATAAGTTAGATTAGATACACCATGTACAATGCTTTGCAGGGATAAAGAAATTTTGCAAATTTATGTTAAATGTGGTTTTAATTATCTAAGAAAAAAAGAAAAAAGAGACTATGCTAAAGAGTTGGGTTTTGTTTAAATGGAAGACAGAAAACCAGTGGACTATATTTTTATTTTGGTTGAAAAAGAATCTTCATAAAAACCAAGCCAACAGCTCCACGTTGTAAGCACCAATACAGAGGAAATGCTGACGATAAGAAAAGTGATCAAATATATTTATTGATATGTGAAATATTCTAGAGTGAGGGCAAAGTCATGCTTGCTAATGCAATCTCAGGCTCATGTTACAATACATTCTCTAACGAATGACATAATAACGTGCTTTCCACCCATCAATATCACTTCGTCATTCAGCCTAAAGGTCAGATGACAGAATGGCTCAAGATTTATTTTTATCATCCCTGTACAAGGAGTGAATTCCCACTTCCCAGTTACTTAGATCCCTGCCTCCTTTATTATTCAGCCTCGCCTCATTCAGCAGGCAGCATCTGCAGAATACATTCCTCTTTTTCCGCTCGAGTTGCAGGGCAGGCAGCGGCCAAGGCAGGGCTTCTACGTGAACAAGGAACAATGTTTATTTGATGTGCAGAGAGCATTTTATCTTCCTAAGAACTTTACCTAAGAGACCACTGCCAGTTGATCATGAAGCCTCTGGGAGCTAGAAGTGGCTTTGGGTTTGCCAGCCTTCGCCCCTGGGCTTGTCAGGTGGTTGTACAAGCACCTCAATTCAAAGCACTGTAAGGAATGTTTTGTTGCAACACTTTGTTTAGCATAGCCAAGCGTGAAGTGAAGGTTTCTGGCAGACTCTTTGCAAAGAAAGTTACAGCATATATAAGATTTTATTTTTTTAAAACTCATAATTGCTGCATTTACAGATGCTTAGGTACGAGGATAGATGGGCTCATTCTGTATAGTGCAGAAAAAGGTACCCGAGTAAGGCGTTTTAGGTGTTTGATAAAAAACTTCTGGGGCTGGATGCAGCAAAACAAATCACATGGACTATACTGATTTTTGGGTGTCTACTTATAAACCCATTGCACTTGCACTTTCAAAAAGGATTTTAAAAGCCCCCCCCCCCCCCCCCCCC
>VZSF01008870.1:1190725-1288072 GCA_013398295.1 Chionis minor | reverse complement strand
GCCGGCAGGGGGCGCCGCGGGCGGAGCGGCGGCGGCGGCGGACTCATCGCGGCGGGCACCCGGGCGGCAGGCCCCGGCAGGCTCGGGGGCTGTGACACCGACGCCTGCTCCTTCACCCCAGGGCTTCCCTTCCCCGCCCGTTTCCACGCGGTGTATCCGGGGGCGTGTGGGTCTCCTCAGGCACCGGCCGCCAGGGTGGCTGCGAGGGCGTAACGCGGGTACGGCTTGCCAACGGCCGGCGAGAGACATGGCCGCGCCCTGGGTGGCCCCGGTGTCAGGTCAGGCCTCGCCCCCGGCTCCCCGTCTTCTTCCTCCACCCCTGTGGTTTTGCAATGACACCCTCTGCCCCGTCTCTGCCCTCCGCCCACCTTCACCCAGGGCTGGGGGCTTTGGGTGGCCTGGGGTGGCTTCTCGGGCTGTAGCGCACGTGGGCTTTCCTGAGGCATTCCTGTGGGTGGGAACAGGAGGGTCCCACTGAAGCGGTGAGCGCTGCCGCATCTGTTAAAAAACTCCAAGCACGTTGTGGGGGGGGTGTGTGTGTGTGCGAAGGTTTTAGCAGGTTGTTCGCACTGGCCCGAGCGGAAGGGTAGAGGTGCACCTTTCGAAAATAACCTGGTTTTGACCCAGACTTTGGGCTGAAGGTTATCCCGGCTCTCACTGTTTTTGACTTGCTTGCCTTCCCAAGACTTGAGGCAAGCTCGCTGTTTCCATTGGAAGGCACTTCATTTCCTTCCAAATGCTCCTTTCCATACGGCACCAGCATTTCACGCCCGGCTGGTGTTCAAGCGCTGGAGCTAATGCAAAGGAAAACCCATCGCCGCACCCCTGGGCATCTGGAACACGAGATGGCACCTGGGATCCCTTCTCTGATGCAAGCTGCTGCTTGAAGTGTGTCTCGGCTATTACCGTGTGAATGCTGTGGCACTATTTCTGCAGACTGAGAGAGAAATGGCACAAGTCTGGTGGCTCGCTGTGGCCATTCACCATGGGCATTGTCTGCCATGGCTCCCCTGTGGCAAGGGGCTGTTTTTTACTGTGCTGACACCAAGTCCGGGCTAGTCAGGGGTTGTGCTGATGGGACATCTTCGGCACGATGCCTGGGATGTTAGGGTGGTGCGGAACAGAGTCCTGTTTTCTTAAAGTCCTCCCTGCCTTTCACACTGTTCATGTCTTTTTGCATGAGCAGGACAAAGACTGGAATGGTTTATATGTTTCCATATGGGTATTTAAAACCATGTAAGAGGAATAAATAGCATGTTCAGTTCTGCAGTGCAGAAAGAGGGAGGAGGCTAAGTTTTTGAGTTATTATTTTATCCTATTTTTGCTTGTCCCATGGGAAAAACTGCTTGATGACAGTTGCTAGCCGCTGCCCTGCTAGTGATTCATAAATCATAAATCCTTCATTCATTCATCTTATTTATTAAAAGGACCAAGTAAGTAGCAGAACACCATGTCTCAAAGCGATACACTCAGCCAAAATAGGCTACCATGCTTCGTCTGGCATTTAGTTTTCTATTCATATGTTGTGTCTTATTCACAGTTGGGCCTTATACACATACAGGTACCTGTATACATGCATAATTCTTTTTCTTTGTGAATCATCTTCTAGTCTTATAGGCAAAGTTATGAATCTCTTCACAAAATTGCATCTCAGATACTCCCAGGTTTAGTCATAAATTGGATTATAGCAAAGGTAAGGTATAATGCAAAGCAATAATAGTATATAATACAACTGCTGACAGCAGGCTAAAACACCACACATTTTTCTGGCATATCTGTGTGGAAAATTCCATGTTGCCTCTTTTTTACGATAATTTAGAGGGAAGGAAGGGAAAACACATTACCAATTTCCCACTTTCCCATTTCTGAGTATGGGGCTGTCTGTCAAATCTGACTTCAGCCTTTCTTGACATGGAGATTAGCTATCCTTTTTCATTTATAATACTGTTTTCCTTGAGAAAATCTTGATCTTAATCTTCTGCAATTTATTATTGCCTGGGCTTGTGGAGCTGCTGTCCAGTTCATATTGGCAAGTGCATGGGAATATTTTAATTTTTTTGAAACATTATAATTCCTCAGATTTTAAAGAAGAAATCACAGAGGAGCTGCCAGTCGAGATCTATCATGACTGGCAATCCGTCTAAGAGGCTTTCCGGGAGTGACTGTGAGTATTTCAGGACTATTTTTGCATAGATTCCATGTTTTCCTGGATAACTTCCAGTTTCCTTTGCAGTATTATGGTGTGTATGCTGCTAGCTGTGTTTCAAGCCGTTCTGAAGCTGTGCCACTCTCACCTGTGCTGTATATGGGGTGCTGTGCTGGCCTTCCTGCGTTTTTGGAGGGGGAAACAGGGAATGACTGTTCAAGTGACTATAAACAGTGCCTGACTATATAGAAAGCTCAAACAGCTGCAAACCTTCACCCATCTCTCTCTAGAGTTAACATCTGTCACTGCTGCTTCTGTATTGAGCAGCAGAGAAGGGCTGGTAAAATGCCAACCTCTACAGGCATGCCAGCCCAGTGCCCTGCTTGTAGGACTGATGACTCTGAAAGAGCTGGTGCCAGTCTGCCCCATCTAGAAGGCTACTGTCACTGAGAGATGTTTTCTGAAGATACAGCCTCATTTCCTTTATGTATAATTAATTAAGGAACAGTCTATCTCATGAACCTTTGTAACCAGGTCGGTTGTTGTAACGTTTGATCTTAACGGACAGTTCTGATCGTATTCAATACTAGACTGAATGTTATTTTTCAGTCACTAAAGACAGAAGTACCCGTCTTTGTATTTTGGACCGGTTTGATCCATGTGGTACATTTACAGCCATGTTGCAGTATATGGGCAATGGGCGACTGGGGTAATCCAGATAATGTTGAAGCTGGGGAAAATGGACAGAAATATCAAAAGTCCACAGAAAATAAACTTAGATACAGCAAGGGTATTTAATCAACTAGAGCCAGCTTAGCTCATGCAGAGTATTTTGAGAACAAACAGGAAATACTAAAGTCCTCCTAGAAGCTCTGTGCTGAGGAGCAGAGGCATTACTGTTGTCATCGCTTCCATTTCTGCCTCAACCACTCTAGGCTCTGGGCTGTTTCTGTGACCAGTTTCAAGTGGAGCTACCCCCGCAAACTATACGTTGGTGCTGAGATATATTCATTGTTCTGTAGAATTTAAACAACTGGATCTTCATGGCCATGATTTCCTGTGCATGTACATGGTCCATCACAGCCTGGAGTAGATACTGCCAGAACCATCATTTATACTTGAGATAAATGATGCGAGGAGAGGGAGTTTCACCAGCCTTACAATAAAGTCAGGGTCTGCTGATGGCGCTATTACTTATGGTAGGAGTTCAACATATAATTGTTAAGAAATCATTGTTTATTGCATAATGCTTCTAATGTGTATGTAGTGATGGTCTGACAATCTTTGAATGCCTATTATGAGTTCTGATTCCCAAGATTTAGGAGATATGTCTTAAGAGATGGAAGAATTGCCATTTGGCAAACTCGACAGCTTTCAGGGCTTGGATTTCAGCATACAAGAGACATTTTCTTTATTAATTTGAAGGTAAATGTATATAGATGAATAAAAAGACATAACAGCAGGTAGATATATAGGACAGAGCAGCTTTCCAGATTAAGAACATTGTTCAGTATATCAAAAGAAAACAAGAAGCGAGCTGTATGTGTACAGAGTACCACAGAATCCAGGTAAAAAAAGGAGACAATTCAAGTGGATCATTTGGTTAAAGTGTAATTGTTGCGTTTCCCTCATTTCTCTTTATAACAGATGCCTTTGATTCAAAGCACAGACAAGATCCCAAAGATTCCCACGAGGTGCATGAGAAGAAATCAAAAGAGAAGGAAACAGTCAGTCAGTGGGACATGGATGTACAACCCCTCATTTCATCTTCTAAGTGGCTTCAACTTCATGGGCTCAAAAGAAACAAATTGTCACTGTCCCAGATTTTGTCACAGATTGGATTCCAGCACAGAAAAGGTAGAAGACAAATCAATAGTAGAATAATAAAAAAACTCCAAACTTTGTATAGTCTATAGGGTCATGCTCATTTTGCACTCCATTGTACACAGAGGAGATTTTCACGTTGTCTCTTATCTTACAATAATGGCAGAAAGGGAACCTGTATCCACAGTTGCTGACATTGCCAGTTCAGACAACTGAGGAACCCCATCTCCTTTTGATCTGAGAAGCACTTAGTATCTCAGAAGGGCTTTCCTTACTCGACTGTACTGTTGCTTTACCCTAGGCTCCAGTTCAAATCCTCTCCAATTTAGCTGCAGCTGGGAAATAACTTGTGCTGCTGAGGCTGTTAGTCTTTTTCCTGCAAATAACACACAATAAGATCTCGGTCCATTTTTATATGGCAAATATAATGTATGCCACGCCATAATCTGTGATCTACTAGTTGATCATCAGGGCTAGCCAACCTGCTTGGGAATAGTATATTATTTCCAGGGATCCAGCTTTAAGGAAGCACTTGAATTTGATTAGAATTCAGGCTGCTTTTTGTGCAAAGTCAGACTATAGAAAAATGTTTTTTAGCCGTTATCTGACAGCTGGAGGGAAAGAGCTTGCTAATAATTATTAATCACTGCCATAATAGTGCTTTGCAGAGGATGGTAAAATATTTTTTCCTTTGAAGAGCTTGCCGCCTGAGAAGTAGGAATTGTAATGTATTGCAATTGTTCTGGGTTGCATAATTTAAGATTTTGGCTGGCTTGTGTCCATGGGTCATTCAAAGATCAACAGTGCAGATCCTGAAATCCTGTATGCTGTAGATGAAGAAGAAGCTGTTAAGCAGGGTTAATGTTGTTACAGTGTAATTTTAGGAGCAGAATGTACTAGCTTAGCAGGGCAGCATGCTGTACAGAATAGATGCTTTGTGACGTTAAATATTCCCACCCCTGATGTTTTCCTATCAGTGGAGATCCTGTAGAAGATTTCTAGCTACTGAAAGAGCAGAGTGCAACCTTTTCCTTAGTTGCACCCGCTTCTGCACCCATTTAGTTGTGTAAGAGAACAGCATTATCTGTACCAGGTTTTGTATTTTGTTTGATGGACAAATATTTGCAAGTCCTGTTGTGAGGTAAATGGATAATACAGAAGTTTAATTGCCTAAACCTTTCATTTATTAAAGTCCCATGTAGCTTTTTGGACTATAAATAATTAAATGTGGGGTTTCCCCCCACTTCTGACTAAACTGGCAGGGAGCAGCAAGAGCAGGGCTGCTGCCTGGGGGGAAAATGAGCCAGGAGCCAAAAGGGACCACAGCCCAGGCAGTGCCTTCACTGACCAAGATGCAGTCCTGAAGCATCCAAGCACCACAAGCAGAGCAGTGCGCTGCCAACAGTGTCCACAGACAGTCCCAGGCAACGTGAGGTGATGAACCAGGTCTAGGGTCCAGCCAGGAAGTGCAGCCAGGACCAGCGGGAGACAGAGCCAGACACAAAACCAGAGAAGCGGCCACAACATAGGTCTAAGAGCCACATCCAGGAAACAGAACTGGAGACAAGGCCATAATACAGGGCTGAGAGGTCTATCCAGGAGAGAGGTCCACTCGCAGGCCTTGAGATAGGTACACCTACAACACAGCTAAAGCAAAGACTGGGTGCCCAGGCCTGAGCACCCTGTGGGTGGAAACCCCAGGTGAGGCTGATCAGGGCCATCAAGGCCTGTTGGTGCCCTCAGGGCCCCAACATAAACATAGCCAGAAATAAATGTAAAACAAAAACGTAATTATAATTTCTTAAAGTCATGAGTTCAATACAGATGCACGTGTCTCACGCGTGGGTGTTTTGCACATCAACCTGAAAAATGTCTGTTTGAAGTAATCCTTATGATTAGCAACTTGATCTTTTGTAATCTTTACCGTAGATTATGTGACCACCTTGGGGAAACTTGTGGCTTCTCGATATGCAGATGCTCTGTTTCCTCAATACGAGAGAGCGCAAGATGGTAGCGTGTATAATGTAAGTGTGACTGACTTGTGGTAGCTTCCCTGTGTACTTGGAAGTTATTATCACTGTATCAGAATGATGTGACTAAAATGCCTCCCTATGGCATGAAATACTTACATTCTTTGTGTGAGAACTTTATCTCCCGATCTTTTCTTTTTCTGTTTTGACAAATGTTAGTAACAACAATCAGCAGCAGAGAAGCTAGATATCTTTTTCTTTTTTTTCCTTGCAAAGCCTTACGCTCTTGCCTTGGTGCAGCATTGCAGCAAATTTTTCCAGACAAGGCTATAGTTTCTAAGCAACATTTACCCTGTCTTGAAGGAGGGAACACTTAAAAAGAAGATGCTCAGCTGAGTTAAAAAAAATAAAATCATAGTCAATAAAACAAATGGGGATGCTGAAATAAGAAGACATCATGCGCTCCCATTGCCAATGCAAAGCATTGCTTTTCTTAGTGCCAGCAGGTCACAAAAGGCTCAGCCTACTCTATAGAGACAGCTAGCTGGATCTCTGCCCAGGCTCGTGTTCTAAGAAATGTCTTAGCAACAGCTGCTGGCGGCCCCATTGTTAAGAGGATGGATTCTGTTTGAAGAGATATGCACATGAGCAAGGAGGGGAGAGAGTTAATTCATAAAGGATTTTACAAAAACAAATGGCTTGTCGGGTTTTTTTGATAACCAGAGTCACGTCTGAGGCATAAGGCTTAAAAATGGGAAAAGAACTATTTCAGGGGGCCTTTTCCACTCACTTTTTTTCCCCATTAATTCCATATGAAATATCTACATAATATCTTTTAATCTTAGGACATGTTTGGAGCAGTAGGAAAGACATTTCTGGTAGCATTAAGGTAGCAATGCCGCTATGCAGGATCTGGTGAGACCTTACTTAGAATATTGTGCGCAATATTACGTACAGTTACCAGAGGTTGAGAAGAAACAATTCAAATCAGGACTGGTACTGGGAAGAGCTAGTAGGATGAACTGCAATGGAGTGCTGATCTTATAAGAGGGCTTGGTTGATATTGACGTATGTAAGCCTGAAGAAAACTGACAAAGGGTAGCATTATTGCTCTTGAATGCCTACAGAAAGGCAAATTACAGGGATAGGGAAAACCTAAAGTTTTCTATGCTAAAAGGCATGCTAGTTCAAGAATAAATGGGCATGAACTGCCATGAATAAATTTAGGCTGGACAGTCAGAAGTTTTCCAGCCCTCAGAGAAATTGGAATCTGGACTGGGCAACTACAAGTGAAGGAGTGGTGCAAGAAAACCGCTTTATTTTAAAATGGAGTTTGGTTGGTGTAGTGCAATACACTTCTTTGTCTGAGTCTGGCTGTTATAGGAGGAAACTGGATTTTCTAAGTGCTCCTTCACAGGCCTACATTCCTTTGGCAGACAGCCTGAGACTCTGTATCTGGGAGGCACATTACAGGGCCCTAGCTGACAGTAAAGAAAAGAGAAAAATACAAATGAGAGGAAGAAGTGTGCAGACTGACACACAAAATGTCTTCTCCCTGAGAAATATTCTTGTTTAAAAACACTTGTATCTCCAAGGTTTTGTATGTAGTCCCGAAAAAGTAGTTGGAGGTAGAAGGTAGACAATAAACTAACTTACATGGGTCAGAGATACTGGGGGAATGTCTTTACTGGAACCTGTGGTGAATTTTTAAATCCACAAATCATTATGCATACTGAATATGTATACGTATGTTCATAGGGAGGTCTGCTGTTTTTCATTTTAATACTGAATCTAGGTTTTTCTTATTTTACTGATATGGCATGGGAAGTTTTAGTTGTTGATTGCAACTGGCTGAAGTAAATTTGCCTAAGCAGCTACTCACAAATAGTTAAGCTGCAATGCTGGGCATTGTTAATGAAATAATAGTACGAACAGGAAACATTTTACATTTTCCTTTCAAATGCTAAAGACAAGGTGGAGATTGAAGTGCTCCAGAACCAAACTGTATGCTCCCTTGTATTGCTGTACAAAATTTTAAGAGCCAGTCAAAATTCTAGTCTAAGAAGGTACAAAGTTTTTGTGTCCTTGTTTGTTCACCCATCTGCTCTGCAGCCCTTTCTACATCCTAGCCTGCGCTCGGCTCATTCTAATTGCTCCTGTCTTGAGACAGACAAGTCAGACAACCCACTGGCACTGTCCCATGCTTGTATAAAAAGATTATGAAAAGCAATTAGGACAAAATGCAGTGTCTTTTCTACTATAGCTCAGATGCATTTGTCAAGTATTTGCTCTTGAAATAGTGGAAGAAAAATGGGGTGTTTTCACTCCTACCTTGGCTGGCGTATCTGGCACTTGCAAACCAGCTATTGCAGCTGTGCTAAGCTTGGGGCTGCATTTGTATTATTTGTTTTGATGTTCAATTTCTTTCTCTCCCTTATTTACATAAAGCTGACAGCCAAAAAAGAACTGATTCTTCATTTTGTGGATTGTCTAATGGGAGCTATTGAGCTATATAAGCAGCGAATGGAATGGTTAACCAGTGAGAGCCGGCAGATTTTTGGAGTTATTCAAGAACGGTGCATTGTGATTGTTTTGGATTTTGGCACTGCGGCTCCAACTGAATTTGATCTATGTCGGGATGCACTTTCTATGGTACTTGTGGAACAGGTGACCCAAATTGCTGAATTCAACCTTATTCGGTAAGCAGAAAGAATCATAAAATCATAAAATCATACAATGGCTTGGGTTGGAAGGGACCTTTAAAGGTCATCTCGTCCAGCCCCTGCAATAAGCGGGGACACCTTCAACTAGATCAGGTTGCTTAGAGCCTCGTCCAACCTGGCCTTGAATGTTTCCAGGCACAGGACTACAGGCTGTACTAAAAAGTCTGTCTCCATCTTTCTTATAAGTCCCCTTTAAATACTGAAAGGTCACAATAATGTCCCCCCAGAGCCTTCTCTTCTCCAGGCTAAACAAAGAAGTCCATGTCTGTTGCTGGAGAATAAAAAGGAGTCATATCATACAGGCCTGTGTTTGGATAATATGCTTTCTGTAGTGGAAATTGTCATGATTCATGTCATGGTAATACCTATAGATTTTCAATCAAGTTTCACCCACAGTCATGCTGAGCTTGCTACTTCCATTTAGCAGAAGGCCATTGTTACCCTGAAAAACAGATAAAGCCTAACAGAACTCAAATACTGATGTATGCCTTCTACACATGTAGGACAGGAAAACAGAAAGATAAGGGGGACTTTGCAATAGCAGTAATGCTCTTCGGGCATCTAAGTAAGGCAGAGTGAAACAGTGAGGTCCCATTTGATTGCCTAGGCATTCTCCTGTCTTTAGGCATTACAGGTGTCTGCCTTACAGCTAACTGGACACTCCCCCAAGTGCCATAGTCACAGGCATAGTCATTTGTATTTCTATAGATTTCCATGGTCACAGAAATCAGTAGCAGAGCTAGGAAACAGTACAAGATTTCCATAACAAAAGACAAGTGCTTGTTCCCTAACATGAGTAAATGAATTTGGGTTAGGTAGGAACAGAAGCATAGAAGCAGCTATTCAAATTTATGTATCTCTGCACAAATTCTCATATATGCATAAAGGTTTGAACATGTAAGCTTGGGTTTGCATAGATGAACGGAATTTTGTGACTATGAAAAAAGGATGCAGAAATTAGGTAATACAATTTTCAAATTGGTTCCACAATGATAACTTGCAACTACACTGAGATTGGTAAAGTTGTTTTACCCAAGTGTTGTCCTGCAGATTTGATTCTGGTGCCCTATCTTAATTCTCTATCTTGTGATACAGCTGGAATTTGAAAAGTGGAAGATAACTTCCATAGCTTATAGGACATAAAATATTTTCTTTAAAACATGATCTGCAAAGCCAAGTCGAAGTTGAGGCACAATAATTGTGTTCATTGATTGTTTGTGCAGGAGGGAGACAAAGGACAATATAGCATATAAATTATTACCTTAAAAGAATCTTGGAAAACATACTTGTCTTTTAGATTCGCAGGAAAATCTTTAAAATAGTGTTTGATGGAATGTCACAGATACGCGAGCCAGTTATTTTTTTAATTTGCTTTCTGTCTTTTTATGTACAAAGGCAGGGGCATACGTGCTCATATACTTTGTAATTCTGTACTGCCATTAAGACTAAGGCCTTTGATCAGTTAAAATATTAAAAAGCTTAGCACCATGAATTTTATTTTGATGGGTAGGAAAAGATCGGCCCTACTACAAAAAAAGTGTGCCAGTTAAAAAGGTCTGACACAAAGGTCGTAAAACAAGCTGTGGAAAGAGTCTCCTGAAAGCCAGATTTTTTTCATACACATATTTGAAAACCTGATTGTGTTTTTATATTCAGGGGAGATATGAATTAGGAACTGTTTTGAAGTACTCTCTTGACCCTACTTTGGAAACGGTTGTCTCCAAAAAAAAATCTTATTAAAATGACAGTATTTTTCTAAGGGATTTATTTTTTTAATGGCTTTATTTTTCTTCTACTTCTCTTATTGCAAGTCTAGATTTAGTATCTGTGGTTTATTGTAATTATTACTTAAGAGTATAAACAATAGTAACAATAGCAGAACTCTACTCTCTTATTCTGCCAGCATTATTCTCACTACTTATGATTTATAGTTAATGTCATTTTCAGGGCTGCTCAGGATCTTATGAAGTGGCAACAGAAATCTACTCCTGTGTCTGAGCATACTGTAAAGTCTGCCATTACGTGGCTCTGGAAGCTGGACCATATGACAGCTGCCAGCCATACCAGCTCTGCTGAAGCCCTGCTGGAAGCCATGAGTGATGAGGCGGTAAGATCATGCATCTTTTCAGAAGCCTCAAGTAAATCCAAGAATATTCAGTGCCAGACTGGCTACTGTGATTTGCCCTGGTGAATATTGCAAAGATAAATATTAATGACAGCATTTGGAAAGTTTTTTCCCCCAAGTGTAGCCGCATACTATGTTTACTGATAGCCTGTTTATGTAAATGTAATGCATTTTGAATGCAGAAACTTGTTTATTTTCTTTTTTAGAGTACACAGAATAAATAACATGTTCAGTCATTAAGGGAAAGAGAAAATGTCTTCCCTTCCACTTTCTTTGCTATATACGTTTTTCAGGGCTTCAAGTTTATGAGAAAATTGCTGGTATCAACATTATTGAAGATAGGGAAACTTTTTATTTTGTTATGTATCCAAAGTGCTCATGAAAAATTATACTTAACATCCAAAATAGTAAGTACAGAGATTTATTTAAGCATTAACTCATGGTAGGGGTATGCAAATCCTTTTTCGTTAGCCAGGTTATAGCTAGAGTATTTTCCAGGACAAGAAGACAAAGCATGCACAGGTATTGCTGCAATTAAATTCTGTTTCTGAAAGTACCACATTACTTTATTCATTACAGCAGAATCACAAGACATAAAACATGTATGCCATCATTTCAGCTAGTCACTTAAAACTTGTGTTGTTAAAGAGGTATTTTATGAAATTTGATTGCAATTTCCTAGCACCCGAATTTAATGGAATATTTGGCCATTATTGGACAGCGTGTGAACTAGAATCACTGGTTTTTACTGCCATTAAGTTCCATCCCTGTGTACAAATCCAATCCTAACGCCTTTGTAAATCTGTGAGACATTGTTTGAAGTAGAAGGTAAATTTGGCTTGAGTTTCCTTCTGGTTCCCTGTGCTGGTGGATTCTCATCCAGATGAACCTTGATGTTTGGAAACTGATATTGAAAAGGAACTCGGTGAGGAACAAATTGTGCAACAGTGAGATTTTTTATGACTGCCTTTTTAAATGCCCCCTTCATAATTTTTATTAACATTTTCAATTTGCAGTATATTACTGATTTCCTGGTGGGAAACGAAACAGACCGTATTTAGATTTCAGTATTGTCTGGATGAAAAAAAGGCTTGTTGGACCTGATGGGTCTGTGTATGAATAAACAGAAATTGAAATCTGTCCAACAGTGAGACGTTTATTTTTTCTGTACATTGGTGAGCCGATGGGTAATCTGGGGGAGTAAATTGTGGCAGGTGCTCAACATAAAAAACCCTTTAATTACTCCTAAATACAGTTTGTTTGAATATGTCCCTGCTCATTGCAGGGGAGGTTGGACTAGATAACCTTTAAAGGTTCCTTCCAACCCAAACTATTCTATGATTCTGTGATTCATTATCATTCATAACTGACAGTTCACTTGAATGCAAGCTTCGCTGTACTGTAGGCTGGGGGAGACCCCATTCAGTCCTAAGCAAAAGCTGAATAGTCACTGAACAGTCGTAAATGACTCATTTCTCAGAACTGGCTTCATCAACACAAGTTGCTCCAAAACAATAGCTCTTTTTTCCCTAGTCTTGGCTCTTCCTGTCATTCCTTTAGCTGAGCTTTTCTTTCCGTGTGTGGTGACTCCCTAGATTTTCTTTCCTCACTACCTGTCAGTCTGCTGTGAGGTTGCCGTCCTTTGAGTTCTACCTGCCACAGCTGCATCCACAGTGTTTAACTCGTGGTTCTGTACAGGTACCACTCTGCAAAGTGTGGCTCACCCATCCAAAACACACCTCCCCACCAAGGTAAAGACTGGGAGGATCTGTTCATGCTGTTCTCCTTCCTGTTCTTGTACGAAGCTTGTTTGCTTGTTTAAATGGCTGTATAAATTACCATTTTCAAAATAGGAAGGACTAAATGTAAAGGTTTTAACCTTTCCCGACTAACCTGTAAGGAACATTTCCTTTGTGGCATGGTATTGCTAGGTTTGTAGTTAAGGAGAGTGAATTGCCTGTGGTTAGCAATTTTCTTTATTTTCTTGTGAGGAGCTGGGTCTGCATCAGCTATGCCCAAGAAATGTCAGCATTTTAGAAGTTGCAGAGGCAGGCAGTAAATCCTTTGGGGGAAGTATGAGAATTGATATCCTTGTTGAATATCAAGTTTATGAATTATTGGCAGTCTTAGGAGGGAGGGGGAGAAGATGTGAATCTAAAGAAACACGGAAAAGTGGTTGTGCAGTATGCGTGCATTCCTCCAGTTCAGGAGCCTCTTCAGCAAAAGGAATAGGAACAAGGTGTTATCCAAGTACTGGGTCTCAGCTGGGAGAGCTATGTGCATGCTTGAGTAGCTTTTTAGGTGGATAAGAAGGAGAGGAAACTTTGTAAAACTGAACTAAAGCACAGATAGTTGCGGGAGTTCTTTTGTTTCATTTCTGTGCACCTTTTTCGAAAGCTAAAAACTATTTTGTTAATCTTATACTTTAATGAAACACATTCATTCTTCTTTTTAACCTTAGTATTTGTCTAGCATTAACAGTGATGCCAGGACACCTGGCTGACCACAGACCTGCTTGCTCTCAAGCCAGTGTGGTCTGTAACTGTGGGCCCTGCGTCCCACATGGAATGTCTCGACCCCTTTACAATATCCAAGGGAAGGAAGCCTGAGGTGGCAAGGTGCTGCTTCGTTAATTTGCCTGGCCCAGCCTGAGATTGAGTTGCTTGGGAGAGATGTCTTCCAGTGCTGAGGATTAGCTGAGGATTTGTGGCAAAAGGTAGAGGAGGGAGGGAGCTTGGAATCCAGAAATCGGTGTCAGTTTGTATCAACATGCTTGTGATGTGGAACAGTACAAGGATCGTACAACCTGGAAACTTTGAGTACAAACTGGACAGAAGATGTTCATGTGCCAGTCTGTTGGCTCAGGGGGCTGAAATATAAATTAGTATCAGCAGCAGTAGTGGAAATGCATGAACACACTTACAGGTGATACTGAATTTGCTTTACTACTGCATGAAATTATGTGGGTGCAGAAACATTTCCTCAACGCCATCCCAGACTCAAATGGTTATCTTCTCTTTTGTGGTGTGAGTCCCGGGATTCCTAGTCATACCCCAGTGTAGTTTTTCAGTTAAATAACTATTTATCAGGTATTTATCAGTTGGCATGTACCATGCCATAGGACTGATATGCTATACTTACTGTCTTGAACATCATCATGGGATAGCTGTTTTAACATTTTTTTTAATGATGGTGAAAATTCAAGAAGCATACTTACCATAAGGATTGTTAGCATGGATAAGTGCAGATAACATCAAATCCCTCATAATGTAATACTCAACCAATAACTAAAGGATATTCCTTCAGCTTCTCTCTCTTCTTGCAATAACATTTTCGTGGTATAAGTGTGTGTGGTCATAATAAACCTGCCAAGCTCCCTCTGCCTCGGGAAGTATAAAAAAAATGCAAATTATCTGTAAATACCAGCAGTAGCATTCAAAGAATGGTACATATTTCCTACCCTCAAAATAAATACTCCTAGTAAAACTATGTCTGGTATATAAGTTCCTACTGATTTTCAGCCCTGACAAAGCACCAACATAGCATCTCTCTTCATAAAAGTGCAATGTGACACAGAGCCTTGTCTTGACTAATAATACAGTTGTCCTTCCTTAAACCTCTCTCTGATTTCAGTTAACTTCTGTGGAAAGGGGCTTGCATTGGGCAGAATCAGACCCAGGGTCAGCTTCTCTTCTCACTTCAGGAAATTTTGTCTGGACTTCATTTGAATTAGCAAATAACATTTGAACTAACATATATGAGAGGGAGAACCAAAGATCTGAAAATCTTACAGCCCAAGTAATTCGTATTGGTTCTACCAAATTTTCCTACCAGTACTCAGCACAGGACAGTGCTTGAGGAAGTACCAGGCATCTGTGTAAAACAATGTATTCCAATTCCCAATTTTTATTTTTTTTTTTCTGTTTAATGACAGGCTGAAGCTGTTTATTACTTTGCTGTGGGTGATGTTCCAGTGGACACAAAGCAGCTACTCCTTGAGAAGGTTTCTCATGGCCCCTGTCCAGTGAACACAGTATCCTTCAATGCTAGGGAAGATGAAACTATTATTTTTCTGAAAGACTTGAGCCGCTTGGCCTCTGGCAGGTATGACAAAGAAGAAGCACAGTAATGATTTGAGTACTTGTAAAGTGCTTTGCTGCTAGGAATGGTATCTGAAGATGTCTGAATGTAATCCCTGTTAGACTCCTGAAGAAAATGAGACAAAGCAATTCAGTAAGTGATCTGGGGAAACTGGGGAAATAGTCTAAGAGATACGACTAAAAGGCAGGACCTACTTAAACAGACCAGCTTCTCTCCACATGTGTGCTCACTGGCTTGCAGAAAGGCCATTCCTTTTTTATATCCTGAATCATCTGTCATCTGCTCCTCTTTTGAAGTCTGAAAAATTGTTCAGGAGAAGGGGTCACAACATGAACTGAAGCAAGTTTTTATTGTATTGCTTTGTATTCTGGTAATAAACTCAGGCACCAGCAAAGGATCTAGTTTTGTTGGATCAAGTGCCATACAGGCAGGTACTGAAAAGATAATCCTGTCCTCAATGGGCAATTCCTGGGACAACAGAAAATTGATGTGATGTTACCCATCAGGCTTGGTTGTGTGGAAATGCAGTTCTGTATCATGCTTTCTAGCATCTATTTGTAACGGTCAGTGGAAGCTGATATATTCCACGTGGCTTGTTGGCTACTTTATCCTGGGAATCAGCCGCGTAGTGAGAATCAGCCTTCAGTGGAAAGGGATAATAAAACTAATCTTCATTCTGATATCAAGATAAGGAGAAGAAATGAACAAACGCAAACCCCCACAAGACCAAACTCACGCTGAACAGCAAGAGGGCAGCAGGAGTCAGTAAGTGTTTGTCTGCTTAACAGAAGTCACTGTACAGCTAGAGAGCTGTGAAATGGCTGCTAGCTCTTTCTGTTTCACTGTTGTTTGTGCAAGAGTGGGAAGACCTCCAGCAGTAGAAATCTCCAAATGACAGCAGAGCAATTGGTAAGATGGCAGCTGCTTAGCTCTTTTATAGCCATCTGTGTTTAGAAGTAGCTTTTAAGAGATGGAGTGTCTGCCAAAAACCAAGACTGTGAGAAAGTGTTATATTTGCTCTGGTCTGATGTGTATCTAAAATAATTGTGGTCATTTAGAACCCTAGTACCTCCGTGATAGCAGGTACATTGCCAGCCACTATCCTTCATTTTCTTTTGGCAGTGTTTTTACCTCCTTTATAAAAGGAAAGCGAACGTTTCTTGTATGGTAGAGAAAGAGGCAAGAAGGGTTGTGTCAGGGAGCTGAGATGAATGGCTTTGTTTGATATGATTCCCACTTATCTTATTTTGCATAAGTCTAGCTTTGGTGCAGACAGTTATTGGGCCAATTAATATCTTGTGGATACGTATTTGCCCAATAACTGTGTGTAAGTTTAAGTCAGCTTTCCCATAGGAATGGCCAAGTTCATGGGCTTTTCATGGCTTGAGCCTGTTTCTAGTGTAGTTTTGTTTTAGAAATCCATCATTTTCCTGCTCTGAGAGCTTTTCTGTTTTGACAATGAGGGTAAATGAAGTCTGTTTGACTTCCTGATTTGTAGGTCAATAATGAAATAAATGTTTCTATTGGGCTTTCAGCTGGGAGGATAATCTGATAAAAAGGTGTTAGTGTCATCTCAGACATCTCAAATGGCATGCTTGCTCAGCATGTTAAAAGCATTAATTAAAAATAGATTTCCAGGAGAATGAAAAGGAAGGTGCCTCAGAGTAAATGATACCAAAATGAAAGGATGTTTTTCTTGAAAAGACTTCAGAAAGTACATAAATGTATATACGTTGTTTGATAATATTCATAGTATTGTCATAGTTGAAGGTTTGGATATATTGAATAGATAAGCAAATAATTCTGAAGTTGTACATCACTATGACCTTGCATGTGTGACATACATCTTGGTGAAATTAGGAAAATATTCATGTAGTTTACGTACTAGTCAAAAATCATTTTGTATTACAGATTCCATGCTTTTGCTGAGAAGAATCACTGTAGAGATGCTACTGGACCTGCACTAAAATGTGAAGAGGATGGAAAAGGTCTAATTGCCCTGAATTCCAGAAAAGTGAAAGGGCGAATGCCACTAGGTAGACAATATGAAAATCAAGTTGATACTGATTGTCTTAGCAAGGTTTCAGAACAGAAATATAATATAGGAACTTGCTAAGTGTAAAATCAAAAGAAGGCTTCTGTAGGCATGGGTGGGGTGAGAACAAGACTGGTCAAATGGAAATTCTGTGAGCGAGAAAGAGAGGGAAAGAAAAAGAGAGAAGTGAAGAGAGCAGAGGATGTACATGTGAGAATGAAAGAGAAGTGAAAAAAGGGAGAACGTTTATTTAGGGAGATGGAGAATAATACTGGTCTGCTTATGCCAGTGACCTTGTGGAAATAGAGAGAGAAATGGCAGAAAGAAAGAAGACTAGCATAGAAGACCATCTGATACAGCAACCACATCAATACAGGCCAAGTTCATACGTAATATAAGGGGATTAAATGCACATGAGGTTGACTTGCTTCTCTCAAGAAGTGAATTTGTCTTAAAGACAGGCAACAAGCACAGTAAAATGACCATAGACAAGAAGGTGGAAAGAAGCGGGTGGCGAAACTGATGAAGATGTCCTCTGGAGGAAACAAATAACAGAAAGAGTTTTTACTGGGAGGTGGAGCTGGGCAGAAAGCCCTCAGTGTGTTTATTATTAGTCACAGCGCTACTTCCTCTGGCATAAGTCAGCCTTACTGTTTAGTGGGACTGGACTGGGGTTTCAGCCAGGTTGGGAGGAGACCAGGTTGTGGTGTGAAGTGAGGCTGCATCTATCAAGTGTCATATCTCTATCAGCAGGACGTTAAATTAAAAAGGCAGTTTCTTTTAAATATCAGGAGGCATAAGACCTCTTTATTCTAATGGCTCACATCCCCATTATTCTGGGGGGCATTAGTGTTGCCCCAAAGGTAGAACAGTTCTCGTCTTCTTACTGCTGGGGAATGTATGTCATAAAGTGGATTTAGTGACTCACCAAAGGTCATTTGTCACTCTTGGACTAACTGGCCTGTATTTCGTGGGTTGTAGCCTAGTTCTTTGTGTACTAGCGTATCCTTCACTAGGACCTTGATTGTAACAGTACGGGAGAACCATAGTAGGGGACCAGAATTAAAAGAGGGAGGTATCACCTGCTTTTTTGTTTCCTGAAGGGACACTCAAGCCTCACCCACACAGGATTTAGAAACCAACAGCAGACAATGCTTCAAAACCCTGTCTCTCATTTCGTACTAATTCAGAGCAGAATAATGATCGCCTTTAGTCTGCTACGAGTGCTTCCTTACTGGACCCCATTTGGGGCTGTGCATGGGGGGAACTGGCTTCCTCTTCCCCCAGGCAGTCAGCCTGTGTCAATAGATGGGCCTAGAGCTCCTGTATGACTGAAATTACTTCCTCACCACTGTTTCTAAAGCTGAAAGCTGAATAGCTTTTATCGCTCAAAAGGGCAGTAATCTCCTTGAAGTGCATTGTCTGTTGTGTCTTATTGCTATTATGGAGTAGGATTTACACATTAAAAAGGAACACAATTAGCTTTCTGCATTTACGGGGTATTATAAGCCCAGTCGTGACATCACTGGCAGCCAATCAGTGCATTTCAGTCGTATGCAGAATCTAAAGTCCTTTCAGAAAAGAAAACACATTGGAGACATTATTCTGGTCTGTGTCTGATGTCTCTTGTTTCAGAGACTCCTTCGAGGGTGTAGAAGGCAATAATAATAAAAGTGTCGATTACTCACTAATGGGCTCTGAAACAGGTTCTTGGATGTGTGGCATAAACTACGCAAGGAAATAAATAGAGAATGAACCAGAGAATCTTCCAAATGTGGTGTTTCTTGAAAATACAGGGAAGCACGGGAATATTTTGATAATGTTTCGTTTTGCACCACAAACGCAACAGCTGGAAACTGAAACTCATCATTATGCTTTATGGACTGGAAAAGCCATTTTAAGGACATGTGATAGTTTTCTGGGTATCCACTGAATAACAGCGTTTTGCAAATACAAAATATCTTCATGTTCAGTCTTTTACATCTGCTTAACCAAAACAAGTCGGAAGTGAACTATTTAAAACTGGAGATAAGAGCTCTATTCTCCCCTGTTTTGCATCTTGAGCAGTCATTTAGAAAGCAAGCGTGAGAAACTGCCAAATTTGAATTTTTTTTACACTCATTTTGAGTGGGTGCTCAAGATCAAAACAGGTGTAAGCCAATAAAGAATTAAAGTCCTTGTATTGGCAGACTCAGATTTACTTAAGGCTTTTACATAAAGCCTGATTTCACCAATGTGGTGATACCTCCTCATCAGGCACTGATTTTCCTGTTACCATTTGTGCCTACATTCTTTGTGTAGCTTCTTCATTTGCAAAAAGCTTCAGAATTAAGCAATCCTGTTATGTCGCTAAAATTATAAGTGGAAGAGAGGGGAAATTTAAGTTGGAACATGAAGACGTAGAGGGCAAGAGATAGAGTGGAGAAGAAGGTTCTTGCTGAAAAGGGGCACAATTGTGTCATCTGCTTGGAGCGACAGGGAGATAAGTGCTAAACAGGGCTTGAAAAGCAATGGTGTTTTGAACTAGATCATGAAACGAATAGTGGGTCCTTGCTGGCTGAAATAGAAACCACAGTAAATCTCTGCGCAATGTTTTTCTGTGTGGTGGAATAGATGAGCCGGTGGGTGTAAAGAAAATGCAAATGGATCGAAATCAGCATTTGACTGATGTGACAATTCCAAAGAGGGATGTATCTGACCTCCTTGTGAACAGTGTAAGTCTGTATTCTTGGGTGTGCTTGGTTTTCCACATTTACCTGTGGTCACGGGAGAAATTTCAGGTTGCTGTGTGTAAAAGGAGAAGCATACGAGTGCCAGCCTCTTTTGTGACATTGAAGTCAGTGAACTCTGCGCTGTTTATGTACACAGATATGGGAGAGACCAAACCCTCCCTTTGGAAAGCCAGGATAATGATTTAAGAGTAGCTACTTTGCGTACGAGCTGTGGCAAAGATCATTGCCTCTACTTTTTCCTCGCATGTGCTTTGTCTAGTCTTAGCAGCCTAACCTTGGCCTGGCAAATCTCTTTGCTAATGTGTAGAGAGTGATGCAGGGCGCCCGCTCTGCAATACCACATGGGATACAAAGTTCATTTGCTTTGTCCATTTGCCCAGTGGGAAAGGGGCAGGATTGGGCTACGGTGAGTTTCCAGTGCCGCTTGACCTGGCAGGTACGCGCAGGTAAAGCTGCCTACTCCCCTCCTGCGCTCCTTTGTACCGCCACGCATCCTCCTGCAAGTGGGGATTTTTAAGATCAGCGCTTGAGGGATTATTGCTATGTTCTGCTGCCACGCAGAGGCTGAGGAAGGGACCAGCAGTGAAAAAATGAAATTGCCCATCTTGCCTTGCAGACAAATGAAGTTTAAAATAGATCTTAATCCATTATATTTGGATTTGCTTGCTTCCACGGTCTAAGTCAGATAATCAGAGAAGTAAGAAATGCCTCTGTTTTCCATGAGCTGCTTTTGCATTGTTATTTGCTTGATATTTCAAAGATATTTTGCAGGCTTTTTTGGGGGTGTTTTTTGTTTTTTTTTCGTATGGGCTTTTTTTTCTCAGTAGTATCTTGAGTATGAAATCAAATGAGTTACAGTAACTTGTCAAACTGGATGAGTTTGTCTGCTGGGAGGTAGGTGTGGAAAAGCTGCTTCTTTTAAGATTGCCTGGCAGTGTTAAATAACTGGGAAATGGAAATAAGGGCGGTTATGAGTTTCCATGTACGTGTGCAAGTGCATTTTTGTTTTCGCTTAGACCTACCATCTTGCTTCTCAATTTGCCGGTGTCGGCAAAACGCTTCTGCCCCTTGCCGCGGGCTCTCCCCCCTGACACTCTTCCTCATCTTCTTCCTCTTTTTCAGGGCCTCCCTCCTTCAGGGCAGAAATGCCATTTAACCCAGGGCAGGGCAGGGCTGGAACCTGCCTTACCCAGCGTGAGGTGCTCTGCTGGGTCGTGATGGCTCTGCTGGGTCGTGATGGCCGCAGCCGGAGACGAAACCAACCCACGGGGCTGGGCAGAAGCCCGGGGGGTGGACGGGCAGCGGGGCATTGAGGCCGGTTGCCTGGTGCGTGTCTGGTGGCTGCCCTCCGGCCATCGCCGCGTGGTGGTTTTTGGATCGTGAACCATGGCGGTCCCCAGGGTTTCAGCCCGGGCAGCCGTTAAACTGCCAGCCAGGGCAGCTGCAGGGGGAACGCTTCATGGTGCGGACGACGACGGCAGGGAGGGACCTTTTTCCTCTGGGGATAAAGTGACTTCTTCAGGACGAGGTCTTTCCTGGGACGCGGGTGCCTGAAGGCGCATGCAAGAGCCAGTGGGCCTGGAGCAGTTGGGGACTGTCCACCCCCCACCAGGGGGTGGTGGCTTCCAGCTGCTTCTCGGTTGGTGGCCCCCCACAAATGGCACAGCTGGGGTGTGAGAGCGGGAAATTTAAACCAAAGAGAGGTTTGTGCTTTCTCAGTCGTGTTTCACTGATGTGCTTTGAGGGACGGGCCGGAGGTTGAGAACCACACCTGCAAGAGACTGTACATTGTGTGTGTATGTGTATTTTGGGGGCTCGGTTTCGAAAGGCATGGCTTTTCCTTCCTGCTCCTCCTTAGCGGGAGACGAAAAGAGGCCAAGGTGGAGGTGGAGGTGAGCCTCCAGTGTAGAGGGGGAAAGTTGCTTCGGTTGTCAGTGCTTGCAACCTGCCCTTCCGGTTGAATCCAGGAAAAACCGTTGGCAAATAAAAGGTTTTCGAAGCAATTTGACCTTCACAACGTGCAGTTGTTGGTGCCTGCATTTGTCCTGTACAATAAGTGTCATCAAACATACTTGCTTTGAAAGTGCATGCAGTTTTACTTTGCTGTGCTGCAGCATAAATAAGGAAAAAATGCCTTTTTGTATTATAAATTTAAATTTAAATATCAATATATAAGTATAATTATAAGTACAGAAATAACTATAAATATATAAATTTAAAAATATCAATTCAATACACATGTCTTACTGGGGACAGTGACAATAATCCTGTAAATCTGATGCGTCCATAGCATCAGTTTAAGGGGAAATGAAACAGCACATTGATATCTTCAGTATTGTTTTAAAGGTAGGTGAAATATGCATACTTCTTTCAATATCTTCAAACATACCATTCATAAAATTAATTTGATAGCTTATGGAGGATATCCAGATTTAGTTGGAGGCAGCTCCGCTGGAATTGCATTCTCAACAGTCTTAAACATAGAAATATGTGCATATGTGATGGGAGTGCATATGTTTTGTGGTTTTAACTGTGACAACAGGTGTGTGTATATATAGTCAATGGCTGACTACTCATCAGAAAATCTGTAGCTCCCTACTTGCCAAAATTTTGCCAAAGCTCGGATTTTGTATGTTTTGCATTTCTGGGGAATGAATATTTGTAAAAGAAAAGTTGACTTTCTTTCTGAAGAATTTGAAGAGAATACTTTTCTTAAACTTAAGAGGTAATGATAATAAACTGAGGGGTTTTCTCCCTTTTGTGTTTTGTGTTGTGAAATGATCTGCTTTACTAAAGCTTTTTGTGATTTAGGAAATGTTGATCTTTGTCCTAATGTCTGAAACAGATGTTTTTGAAATGCAGGAAGGTCCCAGGAGATGGCAGTGTACAATAACACATTTCAAAATATTTCTTGGAAACAAAGCATTTCACAATTAAAATTGAGTTGTTATTTTGTCAAATGTTCATATTATTATTTCAGGGAAGTTTATCAAAGAACAAAATGATCAGGTTTGCTTGTTTACCGATAGCTTACTTTAGTAGACAAGTTTGCATGTCTTATCTTTTATACAGTGAACCACCACTGTGTATTAACTGAACCACTAGATGATAAGATACAGTTTGCCTTGTTCAGCATCTTTATGTGCAATTTGTTAATAGGCTGTAATCTGCAGTACGTTGTAATCCGTGTTTATGGTTAGGATAGCTCATGATTCAGTTCCTTTTATATTTTTGCTGTAACACTACACACGTTTTTTCTGTATTGTCCTATAGTCCAATTTAAACTCTGAGACTAATATAATTTAACACATCTTTTAGTAATGTTCGTACTGTTTAGGTATACATGGTGCCTCAAATTTAATAATTTTACTCTACTAAATAAATACGTATTTTGTTTTTTTAATCAAGACAAACATATCTATTGAGATTAAGAAAACCTTGTGCTAACTCCAGCTTTGCATTTGTTTGATTTTTTGAGAGTATAGCCTGATAGTAAAACTTTTGTTGTTTTTTAGAATTTATTTATGACGGTTGAGAATTGTTACCATGAAAATAAATTTAGCCTAGCAAAGTTTTATCACATACTTTTCAGAAGAAGATTAATTTTTAGATAAAGGTATTTATGTACCTTAAGGGTATTGAAAGAGTGGAAAATATCTTCTTTGTGAAATTTCGAAGTTGGGTCGAATATTTCGAGCCAGCTTTTGCAATGAAGTCCAGGGGACAAAATATGAATTTCATTGTGAAGTTTCCTTATTATTATCCAAGAGTGTTAAAAAGCATTTGCTTCCACTGTGGGAACAATCTGCGGCCAACTCTGGAGATTACTTCCACCAGGCTAAGCACCTCTCATATCCTTGTGCCAGCTTAAAGCCCTTTTTTGAAGTCTGTCAAAGAACAGCACTTGACACTGCAATGGGACCTCAAGAAAACAAGGTTATATGACAATATCTGTATTAACCCAATGACTTTGTGCTAATTGAGGAATTATAAAAACCAGAAATTATCTCAAAACATGAAGTTCTTCTTATGATTTCTTTTGCAGTAGCTGGTGTCTGTGAGGATGTCTTTTTGATCTGGAAGGAGTTGGAGGAAGCCAGGAGTACAGTGACACAAGTTCAGAAAATTTTATCAGAATCCGACCAGCCTGCTTCTCAAGATGGTATCATTTATGTTTCTTTCAAGAGAGTTACCATTATATTAATGATCAATATTTTATTGGTGAACAGTTTTGATTACATGTCAATTTGGGGACGATTTTCTCAGAAATGTCTATATACAGATAGCACCTATACTTCGCAGATAAACTTCTGGTTGCTTAAAACTTTCTATTACAAATCTCTGTTTACTACTGCTTAAACTTGCTGAATTTTAACAGCTCAGGCTGAAATGCACCATTTTTATTTCACCAGTGACTAGGTTTAGAAATTGTCTGCCTTTCAGGATATTGAAGTTAATTTTTTTGTGGTCTCTCCCTCTCTGCCTGAGCCAGTAAATCTTTAATTTTATTCTACATGGTGCCGGGGAAGTAGTGCCCATCATGGTCTTCTCGGGATAGCCTCTGACCTGGGAGCTAGTTCATTCCCCAAAAAGGGAATAAGGGTGGGTTTGAATTGTCTTAGTCAAAGATGGAGGACTGAAACTGATTCTGGATGAGTACTCTGACAACTCTTGTGTTAAGAAACATGGAGGAACACCTGCATTTGTTCATTAAACTAAAACAGCTCCCACTGTTATGTTTGGCTTAGAACATGACCCATTTGTTGTTCTGTGTGTATCGATTGGATTGAGCCCTACTGGAGACAGAAGCATAGCTGGTTTTTGACTCTCTGGAAGGCTTAAACAGAGGATGGTGAGAAGCTACTCATCCCTGCAAAGATGGAGGTGCTCTGGGCATGCTCTAGAGCAGAATGATGACACTGACAAGACTTAGATACTGAAAACTTGGGAATCTGAAGAGTCTAGGCAGCTTCAGGATTGGACTGCAACTGAGGGGGTGGATTTTCAGCATCATAGCTGTGATTGTCAGTTGTCTATATTCTGTAATAGTCCCTGGTTTTAAAATCCTTACATGGTACCTGGTGGTATTTTTTGCATAAGTCGATACAAGATTCAGGTTGAGTTGGCAGAAGTCATCAGTGATTTTGTGTCGCTCCAGTGTTGTTTTTGCAGTGCAATTGCTTTCACTTTGGCTACATGGAGGCTGGGGCCAGATGCCTTTTTCTGGATCACCCGCTGAGGAGCGCTTTGTACAGTCAGTTGGTCAGTCACTTGAACTCTCAGCAGTGTGTTGAGATGTTGACTAGGGTGGTGATGGTGAAGATTTAAAGCTGTGAACTTTCTCTGCCTGCGCTGGGTTTGCACATCTGCCAATAACATAACTCTGCAGCACTTAAGCCTGAGTTTTTTTCTTCTGTGAAGGCATAATACAGTTCTTTATACTGATAATAGCACTTCTGAATTAGCAGGACTTCCCATATGAAGTTAAACAGCTATACCATAATGTATAACATTACAAAACAACCACAGTAAAGCTGCAAGGACAGCCCTAATTTCAGTGTTTATTTATGTGTTCCTGACTATGCAGCTTTAATGTTCTTTTAGTGTTTACCTTCATACTAATTACTTCATAAACAGATTAAAAGAAATTAAGTTACAGTGTGATTTATTTTGTCAGTTCTTCAGCATTATTTGACTGTTACCCATCGATCCAAATAACTGCAGTCTTTCCGTTTGCCTGCATTTCTTCTGGAAGGTTTTGCCTTCATGACCCGTTTAGAATGCTTTGCTGCAAAATGTAGTTTGTTCTGAAGATTGCAGTGTTCTGCAGGAGAAGACACAGAGAAAAAGAGACAATTTTTCTGCTGACTCTCCAGATAATGCACTAGTTACCTGAACTGATACGTGATTTTTTACATAAAACATGTGGAAGAAAGAAAACGATAGTTTTCTTTCTAAAATTATGTGAATGCATTTGTGACGCTTGCCACACTGTCTGTTCTAAGGACCACAGGCAATCAGAAAGCAAATGCTGCCACATAAGCAGGCTCCAACCCTGCACCTGCCCTGATGCTGGCTGATCCCTGTGTGTGTTAGGGCAGCAGACGTCTCCATAGGTTTGTTTACAGGCTCAGGAGCTCAGTACTGTTGTTATTGTAGCTGCATCTAAACAGAGTAGACATTTATACCGCCTAGGTCCACCAAAATTAAAGTGTGACAAGATAAACTCACCTCGCTGTGAGAGCCAGTGCTGGGTCATTCGGTTTAGGAGTGGTTTATTGAACTAGTGATAAGTGAGTGTAGAGCCCTGTATCCTTTTACCAGTATTCAGAGATGTGAAGTGCCCAGCCTTAAGATGGTCGTTAGAAAATTTCTAAGACAATATGACATAAAAGGGTAAACAGTCATACCAGATCAGCCAAAAAAAATTACCCTGTTTCTTTCAGTATCAATTAAAAATGCTAGAAGGAGGGTGTAGAATTAGAGAAAATGTTAAGATGGTACGCAAGTGATTTGTGGCTTAGCATACATGGTGCAATATTCAGCCTATAAAAAGGCAATATTGCAGAGAAACACAGTAAAATATCTTCCAAAGACATTGTAGTTTGCCGTTTACTTTAAATGTCCTTCTCTGAAAAAGACCAACGGCAATGTTAACCGATGTTCTCTACTGTATTTTCAATTATATCCTCTGTTGTTTCATTTTCTCAAATGATTCTCTTTGAAGTTAGACGTCTTATACAGGAATCTTTTCTGGCATTTTGTGATTCAACTGACTTAAGGTTGACTTAACCTTCATACTAATAAGAATATTCCTTTTATATGCTGATCCTATAGCTATTTATTTTCTTCACTCTCTGTCTTCTGCCAGGTTTGTTCCAGTTAAAAAGGAATTTGTTGTGAAGAATTGTTTGATTAAAAAAAAAATACAAACCACAACCAAAGCAGAGAATATTAAAACTCAGTAAGAAATATCCACTCACTCCAATGCTGTCAGTGCAAGCAGTTGAAAATTTTAACTCCAGTGTATAGCCTATTTTTGAATATAGTTTATCCAAAATGAACCATGTTATATAGGAGACTTTGTTTGTTATATTTTCTTTATTAGCAACCAAAACTGATAATCCATTACAAAAGCATACATCTGACAAATATCTGAGTTCTGAGAAGTGGTTGCAGAAGTATGGCTTGAAAGCTCAGAAGCTCACACTGTATGAAGCACTTGCTGATTGTACTTTTCGCCATGCAGATGGGATTGTTGACATAAAAACTAAACCAGAGGATGAATCTTCACAAACTGATGCTGTGAGTATTGTTAATTTTCCCTCACATTCTGTAAGTTGTTTCTTTTTTCTTTTAAAGCTTGAAAACTTGACTGATACATGAGTTTATGATAGAGTGTATGGTCCATTGTTTTGCATTTTTTGTTAAAATCAGCCTATTAGTGGAATGGGACAAAGATGGTCATAAATAAGATTGTTTCAAAGGCCTATTTGAAAATGACTGCTTTAAGGACCCCTTCGTGGTCCACATACAATCTGCAAGGAAGAATCAGGTCTGGTTAAGCAATACCTTGGTTTTCTATGTATTTGTGTGGCGCAGGGCAAAGATTGCTCGTCATCTTTATTTTTTGTGAGAAGTGTTGGTCTCAGCTGTTCCAGTGTTTGCAGGTCCTTGAACAAATTTGGATTCATTTGCCTTCTATTTGTTTTTCTCAAGCTCTACCATTACACTGATTGGTAAAAGCATCTGGTTTTGCTAGCTACAAGAATAAAACCAGTTTCTATTGACTTTTGCTAGGAGCAAATTCTGTCACCACCCTACCCCATGTCTATTGCTGCACCTGTTTATGTGCAACAAGCATGTACCTTTGAAGTTTGTTCACCAAATATTAAAGGCACTGCAAAATAATGTGTTTTGGAACATGAAGCATGTTTTTCTTGGACATAGGAGACAAAGAGGAAGGTAATTCATGCAAAATACTGTGACAAGTTTGTACATACCTTCTGGAAAGATGGATCTGTAGTTCATGTATATGTTACTACAGAAAAGTATAAGCAGTACGAAGAGAAAATGAGGACAGCTCTCAGACAAGTGGAAAGAAGGTTAGTGTTCTCTCATGCAAAATCAGTTTGTATTATTTTACATTGGCCTTGAAATGTTTGACGTTTACTGTCATAATAAGCTGAAGTAGTTGCTAAATGGCCAGTAGCAGTACTAAGCCAGAAATCCATTTTAGATCACAATCTTACATGCAGGATTTCTTAGTAGCCATGTAAGAAAACCGATGAATGGTTTTGTCTTTTGCTCTCCTTTTGGAGCACAACTGTGAAAGTCGGTCTGCACATTAATGAAATCCTGGAAGTTCCAAAAAGCATCGGGACATAAGGTAGCAGATAACTTCAAGAACCATCCATAGAACTTGGTAAACATTCATCCTGTGTACCTAGGATCTCTTGTGATACCTCTGGAACCAAGTAGCACAGCTTGGACTGGGCCTGTACTGATACTGGTTATCTGCCCTTTTTGCGATTTTATGTTGAAGACGAGTTTGAACAGTCTAGATCAGTGTCAGGGCATGAGCTGAAGTTCAGTGCTCAAGCTAGCTCCATAGTTTACTTTTCAGCAGTCATATAGCTTATGACCCTTAGCTTTTGTAGGACATCTACAGTAAATTGGCTTTCATATCTGCCTTAGGAGAAGAAGGAAACTTTCAAAATGGATATTGTAGAACTGAGAGAAAGAATAAATGTTGCCCCCTTTTTTGTATATTAGGACAATGAGATGTCTCACTGAAAAAAACAGGATATGAACTTTCATTTTATTGCTGCTTCTCTACCAAAAGTATAGCAGCCTGAATACATTTAGCAAGGTCAAACAGAGTTTTTTTATTCCTTTTAGTTTATCTTCATCTTGCTGTATTTAGGATAACATTAACGTACAGTGAAAGGAAAATTTGAGGTAACGGGTTTTGGTGAGTTTATATTTTTGAAATCCAAGCCAAGATTATGGGTTTGCTGGTTTGAATAGTTCATCTTATTGTTAAAATGTCTTGGTAGACCTCATCAAACACTTTGGGGGAAATAACTAATGGCAAAATAGCTATCAGTAGCAAATGTAATAGGATCCTTTAAATTTCCATTATATAATTTTTTTAAACCTCTGTGGAGATGAGTAATATTTTTCCCAGGGCTATTATATTCCATCTGTTCAATGTCTCTGTTTCAGAGTAGACAAGTAGTTTATGACTCTCAAGGGAAATCAGATTTGGACCCGCTGCAGCCATTACTGAGGAAATGTTCTTGTACACAGCAGTATGTATGCGTGTATTTAACTGGCAGGCATGCTTAAATCCTGTTCAAAATTTACAACTAACTCTGTATTTAAGGCTGAAGGTCAGCAAAGAATTGAAGCATCTGTATCATATTAAGAGTCTTCAAAACGCTCAAGTTCCTTGCAGAATAGGTTCTCAAGTGGTTCCGTAATAAACATGTGCTTAAATGATTTCCTGTGTTCAGGCTGGAGAACAGTTACAGGGGCAATAGTTATAGTTACTTTCTCATGGGATTTCCCAGCTCAAACTACCTAATAATGGACTTTATAAAGATGCTGTATTGCTTTGGCGGTCTGTTTTCTATGTCTCCAGATTCCTACTGAAACTAGAAAATAAAAATGTCTTGTACTGTTATGTAGTGACAAAGGATTGGTTCATCAAGGCCAATGTACCCCTTCTGACAGTGAGTAGTAACAGGTGCTTAGGGAAAGAGAAAAAGAAGTACAGAAGCGATAAGAAGATCCTTCCTGTTAGATTCTGATACGCAAAACTCCAAAGATCTTACAGACCAGGTTTTGATTTTTTGTTCCCCTCCCTCAGAATCAAGTGGCTTCAACAAGGAAGCAGAGGGCTTTTTGGGAATGTGTTTGAAGATAATGTCTATATTCTGATCGATACATCCCAGTCTATGAAGGATAAGCTGCCACGGGTGAAGGACAAAATATTTCAGCTAATACAGGTATGACAAAGTGACGATTCAGGTGACTGAGGAGCATTTTAGAGTAGGCTGATCTTTTCTGTATGGTTATTACGCTAGGCTTGCTTGGTTGGTTTTTTTTAAAGGATTTAAAAAAAATAGCAGCTTTATGAAAATATTTTGATTTTTCTTGGTGTGCTCATCTTTCATCTAAAAATTTGTATTTTTTCTTCATCTGTACAAATATTTGAAAAAATTTGGAGAAAATGTTAAAAATTAAAAAAGCTTATGTAGTTCTTCTTTCCTTTTAAGTCATCTCCCTCCTAAAAATAAAGGAAAGAAAAAAAAAAAGAGAAAACCAAAAAAACTGTGCAATGAAACACCTTTTGTCATCTTAATTTTTATTTTTAAGCAGTGTCAGCCAGTTCCACAGTCATGTTTTGATTTGTAATGTGTGTTCTAGATTCACTTTCATACTTTTACAATAGAGGATGTAGAACATTCTAAACTTGGGTGCATCTTACAGTTACTCAGAAATTTGCAAAGGGACTTGCAAAGTGCAGAAGTAGCTCAAGAGCAGTGAGTACTGGGAGACACACCTAAGATAGGGTTTATCTTACGTAGTTTTAGAAATCTACAATGATGTCACCTAAGCTTACTTTAACATTTGAGAGAAACAGGCACTGTTAAAACATAATTAATCTTAACTATTTTACACCTGAGAGGAGTACCTGACAAAAATTCCATCAGCCTGGCATTGATAGCAATCATTATTAGGGCTAGAAAATGTAAAACTGTAACAGAGGTGTTTGAGCTAAGTGCACCAATGATAGGACATAGTATTATATGGTTCTCTAGGCAGATCAGCACTAGAAAATTATTAGATACCTTGCCAGAAGGTTTCACAGGCAGCTGCACAGAAATTATGATGAAAGGAAGGCAAAGATTCCCGACTCAGAAACTTTGTACTAGCTTGCACAAATCTTTCCCTCCTTATAACTTCTGTTCAAAAGCAACTTCAGCAAATTCTTAAATTCGCTCTTGCTGTCCTACTTCCCCTTGCCAGTGCTCTCCATTTGATTCTTGTTCTCTTCCTCTAAACGATGTCTCACTTTGATTCTGATTTCCTTTGGTCAGCAGTCATAATCTCTTCCTTATACCACTGTTCATATCCAGTTTCATCTCTCTCTTGTCCTCCTAGACATTTGCTGTTTAAGTAGTTTGAGAAATATGAGTAAATGGGGACTTGCATTGGGAAGTTCAAGTAATCTTAATAATTGCAGGCAATAATTGTCTCTGTCTCTGTATGTCTCTCTGTATACCATGACTGCATGCTATCATAATTTATTGCAACCATATAATCAGCTATATATTAATTAAAACAACTCCTACTAGTCAGTATTTCAGGATACAAGTATTCTTTCTTTCAACACTGAGTAAAATTCAGGTGCTGTCTCTTACAGGAACAATTGAGATGCAAAAAGAGATTTAACTTTGTGAAATTTAGTGCCCAAGCAGTGGCATGGCAAGAGAAACTTGCTGAAGTTAATGAGGAAAATTTGCAAGATGCTTGGCTTTGGATAAAAGGACTTGAGGTAACGTGGAAACTAATTATCACAAAGCATGTCTGTACAAAGTTATACTTGTGTCTTCTCTTTCTGTATGGCTGGGGTATTTTTGGATTGACTAAGGATTTGACTTGAGTAAGCTGAAAATACAGGTGATGTATAGACTTTGGTAGATCTGAGCAAAACATATTATCTTTGTCAGGTATAATAATCTTTTAACCGTGGACCAATTTATAAGATCATATTAATTCAACTTGAAGCCTGCTATGTTTAGTAGCCACAATGCAGACTTTGGCCAATTTGATTTCTATAGGAACCGTGACAGTGCTCAGACCCTGTTTCTAAATTTGTCACTCTTGCTGCAGGGATGCTGCATGGATGAGGGCTGTCGCTGGCAGGTTTACAGCTCAGAAGTGATACAGGAAACTGGTGCCAGCGAACTGGAGGAGCATTTCTAGTCCCTTTTGGTGCATAGATAGACAGCTGACTTTAGCCTTCGTAGAAACATGAGAGCAACCATCCTCAGACCAAATGTCTGTCTGTGTACTCAATATACTTTCTCTGACAGTGGCTGAAATCTGAGGATTTTTCCCTGAAACAGAATAGAAATGCTTGTAGTCAGCCACAGTCAACCACCAGCTGTAACTGTCAGCAGCTTTAGGACCAGTTAATGTATCAAATGTGGACGGCAAAGTTTTGAGCACAGGACTGAAAATCAGTTGTACAACAGTACAGATCTATCCCATGTTATGTTTTCTAACACAAAAAACATGTTTATGTACTAGAAGTCCTCAGCATTATGAGAGCTCTTCCTCAAACTTAAATCATGAAATTGCTGGGGATGAGGGAATTGGGGAAGCTACATAGTACCTCTGAGTCCACAAATGAATGGGAATAACTTGGTATTCTCAGAAAGTACTAGTGGACAAACACATGAACAAAAGAAAGTATTAGCGTGGCCTCACTGAGTAGTTGGTGATTACTTACAACTGAGTTTAATAAATGTACTGCCTTTCTTGAGACTTGAAAAGTCTCGGTTTAAGCCATATACATGGTACAACATCATGCAAGTTCGATAATACTTTGAACTAATACACGTGGATACAATCTTGTATATGCATTTGGGAATGACGTTTTTCATCATTACTCATGAAGCTGTGAATTGTTGATTTTAAGTTTCCTTCTAAGTTCAGATCTATACATCTGAAATGGTACAGACAATGGTACAAGAACAGTCTACTTTTTTTTCAGGGATGACATCTGCTGCTGACCTTTTAGTCTGTTTAAAGCAGTGCAGGCATAAGTCTGAGATCAGAAAGCTGGCTTTACGGTGAAGCTGAAATAAACAGAGGATTGCTCTGGAATATTAATCAGAGTAGATCCTTTGATCTCGTTTTATACACTTTGATCCCAGGATGTTGAATAAGGAAGCTGAGCTGTAAACAGTAACTAACTGTTCTTTAAAAATCCTTTAGAGGTGATAACATGTAAAATTTTGGGGGGTGATTATGCCACATAGTTGAAACATGTCAACTTTGTTTAAACACTGATAGTGTCCATCTGTAACAGCAGCAACTGAGAAATCTAAAATTAACAGCTTTTATCATAAGGTACATAGCTATTTTCTTCACATCATCAGCATGCACAGTATTTTTCCATGATACAGTGAAAGAAGTTGTTTTGTTTCAAATCAGATCAAAACCATGTACCATTATTGGAAAGAGCCAGGATGGCCAATTTACACATAATAATGAGTGATGTGTACCTAAAACTTTATAATGCTTACTAAAACATTAGGGATATCAGACATATTTAACACAAAGAAAATGGCTCAGGCTAGTTATTTCTTAGGAGTGAGTACTGGTAGGGTTGTTTGTGGATTAGAAGATAGGATTATAAACCATCTGAACTATCTTGTTGCCTGGCCCATACATTCTTACACAGCCGTATGGAGTCACTCTCAGATTGTACCACTTATTCCATTTCACCTGTTTTGCTTACTCTGCCCTTTCTAATAGAACTATTTGCTGGAGGGATGGACAGGAGCAGGTTTTAACACAATTAGCAGGACTGAAGAAATAATGCTATCTCTTAACATATTTTTGCATGTATGAGTCAATGATAGTGAATTACATTTATCTTCTGTAATGCATTATGTATGTGGATCCTGAGTCCCTTAAACCACTGCAATCCTCACTGCTCTCCAGACTGGTACTTGGAGTGTTACACTAGCATAAAACAGACTCATACCTTTTCAGGGATTTTGCTTTGGCCCCACTGAAAAATCAAGACTAAGACTTGATGAAGTATTTTTCCATACTGATAAATCTATACTTTTCCCCTAAATTTGGAAGGTTTTATACACTGAATTTTTGAAAGGTGGAGTTCTGAAGATGTAAACTGTAGTTTTTAGGTTCCCATAAGCCGTGAAATGCATTTCAGTGAGTTTAGAGTTGCATTTAGACTAAAAAGAAAAAAGACAGATCATGATCACTAAGTTTCTGGATGACACAGGAAAAATGCTAGTATTACACAAATGTTCAAATTTTTAAGGGGCACAGTATTGCTTTACTGTGTTGATCTGCGTGAGGGTAGGATGGCTCTGCAGAGGGATCTGGACAGGCTGGATTGATGGGCTGAGGCCAATGGGATGAGGTTTAACAAGGCCAAGTGCCGGGTCCTGCACTTTGGTCACAACAACCCCAGGCAGCACCACAGGCTTGGAGAGGAGTGGCTGGAAAGCTGCCTGGCGGAAAAGGATCTGGGGGTCCTGGTGGACAGTTGGCTGAACATGAGCCAGCAGTGTGCCCAGGTGGCCAAGAAGGCCAGTAGCATCTTGGCCTGTATCAAGAATGGTGTGTCCAGCAGGAGCAGGGAAGTGATTATGCCCCTGTACTCGGCACTGGTGAGGCCACAGCTTGAGTGCTGTGTTCAGTTTTGGGCACCGCAGTATCGGAGAGACATTGAGGTGCTGGAGCGTGTCCAGAGAAGGGCAACGAAGCTGGTGAGGGGTCTGGAGAACAGGTCTTATGAGGAGCGGCTGAGGGAGTTGGAATTGTTTAGCCTGGAGAAGGTTGAGGGGAGACCTTATCACTCTCTACAACTACCTGAAAGGAGGTTGTGGCGAGGTGGGGGTCAGTCTCTTCTCCCAAGTAACAAGTGACAGGACAAGAGGAAATGGCCTCAAGTTGTGCCAGGGGAGGTTTAGGTTGGATATTAGGAAAAACTTTACAGAAAGGGTTATCAAGCATTGGAACAGGCTGCCCAGGGAGGTGGTGGAGTCACCGTCCCTGGAGGTATTTAAGAGACAGGTAGACATGGTGCTGAGGGACATGGTTTAGGGGTGGTTTAGCAGTGTTAGGTTTATGGTTGGACTTGATGGTCTCTTCCAACCTAAGTAATACTGTGATTCTGTTATTCTGTATGTTTTGTTGTTGTAGGTAACTTCTGTGCTAAAAAATAAATGATGCTTATATTGATGTACTGAGGAGGTAGATTGGAGATAGTTTGTAAAAAATGTTGTTCAGAAAACCAGAAAGTCCTTTACCTATTTTTGAGAAACAAACCTATGCAACTCTTTTGTGGAGATTTTGAATTATTTGGTTAAATAAAAGATGTATTTCAAAGGAGTGTGGTGAGTTTGCTGTCAGGAGCAGCAGTGGGAAAATATAATCAGTATAACTTTTATCTCACATCTTGCTATCTGTTTATAGTCTTTTAGTGATTGCTTTTTCTTCTACAGCTCCTATTTCTGTTGCCAGTATTTTGGTTAAGTGTGTTTCCATAAGCACTGAATACCAATTTAGTATCAATTTATGCTGCTTTGACACTTGATTTGATTTTTCTAGCTATTTGACATAAATATTTTCACCATTTTATTACTCATTTCAGTTCTGTAATATCCCTTGAATCAGTACACTGTCACATGAATTTAAGAAGAGAGGCAAAGAACTGATAGTATATATAGCTGTTTCTTTGTCTTTTTCTTTTTGGTTTCTTAGGCTGGAAGTTCCACAAATACACTCCATGCTCTCCAGATTGCTTTTGCCGATACTGAAACTCAGGCTATTTATCTCTTGACTGATGGGAGACCTGACCAGGTATTTCTGAAATAAGAAAACAAAAAATGTAGTAATGTGCTGCTACAGTCAGGGTGTCAGGAGGCTGAAGTATGAGAGGAATATCATACCTGCATAGCTGAGTCTCTTTGACATTGTCATAATCTTGAAAAATTGTATTTGAGAAATGTGCTGTTTGTGAAGGGGTTTTGATTAGAACGCTCTACTCACAGTCCAGTCTTTTGTGCAGGATAACTCATGATGTTTCTCATAGTTATTTTAAGGATCTGGTAACTGATTGAACATTAAAGCTGTATATTAGTATGAAGATTAGGAATTGTGTTAAATATCTCCCTAACTTAGTACAAATATCTCAAGAATTAAAAAAAATCATGGTCCCATGATATGGTTGGTTTTAAATATTAAAACCCTGCAATTTTGTGTGATGACTTGAAAACCTAAAAAGAAAATTATTGTCAGCAAAATAAAAAAACCCTAAGTTTGTGTTCAACACTTTTCCCCAAAGAACACATCAAATATATAGGTATGTACCTTCTTACATTCTGATGCAGAGCTTACACTAAGGCTATGTCATGTCTAAGGAGCAAGGGCCTAATTATTAATGTGCATTATTTTCATCTAAAGATGTTCCCATTAATATTGTTCCATTAGGTCTTGTGTGTTGCTGAATTCCATTTTTATCCTACTGAGTCAAACTTGATCTCATGTAGGTGCAATTCTGGAGTAGCCATGATGTGGAGTTGCTTTAAGACTAGCTTTAAGTGAATAATAAAATCAAAAGAGTTGTTACCGTGACTTAAAATGATGCGTTATATACCACCAACTGAAAAATGGAAAAAACCCACTTGTTGATCAGATCTGATGATGCAAATTAGGTAGAATTGAGCTTTGAAGCTGAAATGCATGGTGAAAACTAGCTGGTATACTGCGAATACTTCCTCTGCCCTTGAAAATTTAGCTTGGTTGTAATGGCAGACATGCAGCAAAACTCTGACTTAGGTAAATATTTGGGCTGAAGGGCACATAAAATTAATTACTGAAGCATATACAATAAATCTAGGATTCAGAAAGCATCATAAACTTTCAGAAATATTTTTTTATACCTTGGTAGGGAATAAAAATGCTAAAGGCTCATTTTTTTTTCTGTTTTTCATGATAAAAGGAAAGTGACCCACGAGGAAGGGTGGATTTATATGCCTCAAAGTCATTTGAATATCAAAATGTAGACCTGATTTAAATCAGCAGATGAGAAACTTCAACTTACATTTTTTAATACTTTCAATTTTAATTCCTGCTGTTTTCTAAAGACAAGTTGATTGTTATTGACTGTCACTCATTAAAACTCAATTTACAACTGATCAAAATATTTGCATTGTTTCACTTTTACTGGCTAGGAGTGTATATTCATATTTTATTAAAGAATAATTTGGCTTAACATGCACTTATTCAAATTCTTCCTCTTAATATTTTTATTACTTTAGAAATTAATGAACACTTCATTTCTTTTTACCTAGTTAATAATGGCTTTTATGATTTATATTATACTTTTTAAATTAAAGAGGAAATTACCAAGATTATTTTTAACTATTGAAGTTCAACAAACAAATATATTGCAAATATCAGCAGAAAGCTAAATTTATCAAGATTTATGACAGTATTCTGAACAACTGAAGTGTTATCAGAAGTTAGAGAATTTCTTTCTACCAGATCCTTCAAGATTTTTAGACATGGTAGATCTTTTACTTTCTCACCTAATTTTTATTTCCTTATTGGAGGAAGAACACTAGTTTTCCTATTTTCTGAGCCTCTATTTTGTTTTCAGGTATTGAATCAACTTATAATTGAACTAATTTAGCTTAATAAAAATAATAACAGTTATATACATCCAAAAATACTCAGTTATATACACACAGTACTACTAAACACCAATGTAGCAATTTAATTTCCTATACTTTAGTAATTACCTTTAAGACTTCTGATTATATTAGAATTTAAATTTTATTTATTAAAGTATCCTGTGCCTTAATGTGTTCAGTATTTCAAATTCAATTTTAAATTAGCTAATTCTATATAATTATGAAATAGCAATCCATATAAAATGTATGCTTTTAACTGGTCTATATCTGTCCCTAAGCAACAGCATGACTGATTAGATTCTTACAAATTCTTCATGTTTTGATAAGTACATTTCTAAATGCCACATGTTTACTATAAATGTTTTGATTTTCAGCCCTCTCAAATAATTCTGGCTCAAGTCCAGCTTCATCGTAAAATTCCCATTCATACTGTGTCCTTCAACTGTGATGATGTAGAAGCTAATAAATTTTTATACAAACTGTCTACTGAAACAGGGGGACGATTTCATTATTACAACATTTATTTGACTGATCCTGATGCTGCAGAGCTTATTGTTGTGAGTATTTGAAAATAATGTTTCTTCATGCTATTAAAGAAACCACAGACCTCGCATTATTGTGTTTTCTTATTGCAATAGATTATTTAAAAAAGAGTGTTAATCCTGGCTGGATTTGAAGCGATGTGAAAGCAATGAACGTGTCATTTTTTGCTTATGAAATTTTATTAGACCACAAAAAAAAAGCCCAAATATCATGTAATATTCATTTGTACCGCTACTGTTGCAAAACTGCCTCCGCACGCCCCCAAAACATATAGACCCAATTAATCTCTGGAAGAAACATATGTGACCTCTGTTATCTCAGAAGTAAATTACTGTTTCATATTAAACTACATTTTATATTGTGTTAATAAATGAAAGAATGCAAAGCTGAATTTGAATGATGATGAATGAATGATTCTATGAATTTTGCCAGAAGTTTGCTCTACAGTAGCCACTGAGGAGAGATCTATAATGCGTAAAATTACTAGAATAGCAGTGTCATATCAAGTGTGACTAAGCAGCTCAATCTAACAATCCCCAATAGGAATTTTCTGAATAGACTAACAGAAACACCCATTTAAAGCGTATCAGAAGAAAGATGTGAAAATACTCCAGCTCTTAAAATATATCACAGAGTGTACTGGGCAATTTCAGCGGTTCTGCTGATGTAGACTGTATGACACCGCATGTGTCGGAAAGATGTCGTCCATCTCCAAACTTCTGGCCCTGTGGGAGTTGTAAAGGGATTGTGGTTGGAATTTTCTTCCTGTTTCCTCCTGTAGTCCGAATGATTCCCAGTCAGTTACAATATTTACTTGAAGAGTAGGGTTTTTACTTCCCATTCTTCAAGGACAGTATGTGATAAGGCTGTGATCTGTAGAATGATAGGGCAACAGTTGTACATATCTTGTACTGTATTTTATTTTTTTACTTATTTATTTACTTACTTGCTTGGAATGAGGGGAGCTACTGACTTCATTACATTATTCAGAAATATGGCTGTTCGTATCTCAAAGGGTAACTGGCTTGTTAGGGAATGCTTGTCCTTTTCCTAAAAGGGAAGAATAATTTGAAAGGCTGTATAGCCGAGCACATTTTAATCTTGTTTTCTATAAGCTTGTTCATACATACAGAAAGGGAACAAAATATACTTTGATTTAGGAAACAGAGACACTATCTGAAAAAGTATACAAAATTATGCACCTGTCCTAACCAAGTCATTATTCAAAATTATTATCACAGCTTGCATAGTTTCAGTTCAGAAATGAAACATGTTCATGAGTAATTGTAATAAAACTTTTGATTTTCTTTTTGTTAGAGTGAAGACATACGTCTTTTGCAAAGAGAGATTGAACAAGGAGAAAGGGACCTGGAGACAGTGAAGAACTTTCATGCCGAATGTCTGATGATGGATTGTTATAATGGAGAAAATTATCCTGAGAATAAGTATGCCCTCATACTGCTATTATGTTAATAAGAGATAGGAGCTATCTGTTACATTTTTCCTTTTTCATTGCCTTGCATTTTTAACTTCAAATATTCTCCTCTTTTAAGAAGAAAGGTTGTTGGGTTTGGTTTGGTTTGGTTTTAAACAGTTACAGTGATGGAAAAGAAAAATCCAGAAAAATACACCAAAACTGTGATGCCTCAAACAAAATGATGTCAAATATCTCAATAGTCTCAAATTATTAGGAATAAAGCAAAAAGGTGAAAATATTTTCCTGCCTCCAGCACGTGGTAAAGAATTCATGAAAAAATATTGTCCTGTTGGTAGAGCGCGCTTGGTACTTCATGACTAAATTGCTACTCATTGGGATATGCTGATTGAAATATAAATTACATACAAATGTATTTGTTTAAAAGATGGCAATCACAATAAATGAAGTTCAGCTCACTTCTTTTCACATTTTTGATTTTACAATGTATGTCTGCTTGTTCATGCTATATTTATCCTTGCTTTTTATCAAAAGATAAGTGATCTCATTATTAAAAGTAGTTTCATGTTCAGCATGAGTTGAAAAACATGCTGAAAATCTCATAGTGCCAAGAATGACCGTTCAAAAAGAGGTCCTTTCGCAGCATGCTGGAGGCAGACTCCTGAACCACTGTGAAAAAGTTTTCTGCATGTCTGAGTACACAGAGTTTCTGTTTGGGGAACAAACAGAAACAAACAGTAGCTTCAAACATGAAGTTGCTTGTAATCTCTACAGGAGCACAGCCTTAATAAAAAAATAGCCTGCCTGGTGCCTTATTTATCTGAGCAGTAATAGTACAAAAGCAAAAAAGTATATTAAAAAAAATAAATCAGATTTTTAAGACAGAAATCTATTGAAAAAAAAAGTTAAAATAAAGGTATTAAAAATAAAGTAGAATAAATTAGAAGTGGAGTGTGCTGTGGAACGATGTTGTATGTATGGAAGGGCAGGTAGGATGTAGAGTGGAAAAATGTAGATGAGTGTTTATTTCAGAATTTGCGCATTTTATTTTTTATTAATGCTGGGACATAGGTATATACATGTGTGTGTTTTTATACATATGTAAGTATATGTGCGCATATATATGTGTGTGTGTGCATGTGTTAGTTATTTTCATTGCTGAAGGTAGGTTTACTTTGAAAAAGTAAAGTGGCTGTTACAGAACATTCTGACCTTATTAAAAATATATGAGGGTGTTGCCTTAAAAGGAATGAGCATCTTTTAAATAGACTAAGAAACTACTTCTAAATAGTTTAAAAAAGTAAGAATATTTTAACCTCCTTTGAACTCCCCTTTGAAATGCAGACTAGGAGAATAGTGAAAATATTTTGCACTGTTGGAGGTGTTTGAAATGAGTATTTAAATTACCAAAAGACTTTAGCTTACTGTTTTTTTTAAACCAGTGATACACGTTTGAAGTAATTTCTTGCTTGTTTCTTCTTTTTGTCACTTAGAAGCAGTAACCCCAAGCAGATACGGACTGTGTCTTCAGTAACCGAAGACGCTGAAGAGCTGAGTACTGCTCATAGCAGCAGGCCGTGCTGTGCTTCAGAAGCGCCAGCGCTGACACCACGTCAGCAAACCTGGCAGACCACTGCTGACAGTCCAGCCCGAAGGAAGAAAGCATTACATGCAGGTAAGACTAAAATGAGCTGTAGCTGTTAGCAGAATTTATTCACTATCTTGAAAAGATTCTTTTAAAAATGGCAAGAAGCGTCCCTCGTTGTAGGAGCAAATGAAGTCTTTGATGATTTAAATAACCATCTTTCTGAAACTCTAACTTCTCTTCTTCACTTTTACTTTTCAGTCATCGTACTCATTTGACCCAAACAGACAAACGAAAAATTAAGCATTTTGACAGAATGTTTTGAAAGCTCTGTAAAAGTTTTTCAACACTAGATATTAAACCCTTACCTCTTTCTATTCTAAATAAGTACATAACTGGCAAGAATGAAGAGCTGATCTATGTTTCACTAGTTACAGCATTACTTGCTCTAAGATTTCTCCTTACTACACCTGTAACACTATGTTTCTTTTTGAAGTATCCGTTGTATGCAGTCTGAAACCAAGTTTACCCAGTGGATGTAAAAGACATCTTCATCCTTGGGAAAGTACAAAGTACAAGTCAGTGCTGAAGTAGTTTTGTATTTGAGGGCTTGTTTAGGCAGTCCCTTAAAAATTGGGACTGGATACCAAAGAGGAACTCAAAAATCCCAGGCATGTATTTGAGCAGTAAGGTAGCTCGTTCTTTCTTTCCCTTTCAACACCTACAGAGCAAACAAAGACGAGTCTGCTGCGAATCCTGAGCCATAGTGTGAAATCTAGGGAAGAAAGCCCAGAGGAAGGAATATCTTCTGTAAAGAAGAGGTTTTCTGTCAAAAAGAGTGTGAAGTATGCAACCATTTTCAAAGGCAAGTTGACAGAACAGGAAGCTCTGGGGAGGGGGGAGATGGTAACATTTTTCCTGCTGCATTTGTAACTAATGACACTGCATTTGTGGCAAAACTGTGCAGACCTGCAGTACAAAGGACTGGGATGCAGCAGAGATGCAGAGAGCTGGATGTGTGGGAGAGTATTGTAACAAGGTCCTTACAGCTGCAGCCAGACTCCTGCCAGTGCCCAAACTGTGTGTGTTTACAACAGCTTAGTTATTTCCACAGTATGCAGCAGCTGTGATACAGCTATACCATAGACTGCTGAAAGGATATCACAGGTGCTTCTTATCAACAGAATAAATAGATCTTGAGAATCTCATTATACAGTAATAGATTGCTGTTGTGATACAGTAATTTGTAGTTATGTTCAATGTTGAAGTTAAAGCTGGGAGTGGTGGTTCTAATTCTGTGGTACCGATCCAAAGGGAGTTTGCACTTTATTAATATTCATAGACTTGCAAAATCATGCTTTCTGGGACAGACACATATGTAGGAACAAAAGTATTTCCAATGAGGCTTGTATACATGTCCAGATAGTTTTCATTTCTCTCAGTAATTCATACAACTCTGAACTTTATGATAGGTCCTCTAAGTTGTTCTAAAACCTCACATGTGATACTTCGAGATGTTTGACTTTTTTATATTTCAGCATCTTAATTTTAGTTCTTTGTGTACCTTTTATACAAATTTTCATAGCAGGATACCTTAAATTAGTCACTCCTGGCCATCTCATTAGTGATAGCACTTGGTATTGCATCTTGAATTGGGGAACAAACTGGTTAATCTTTCTTTTTGGGTTATAAGAAGTAAGTACATAGAGAGTTTGATTTTTTTTTTAAAAAAAATTAAATTATTCTCCACCTATTTTATAGATTTCCTCCTTGACTAATTAGGGTTCATGATGCATACAGTAACACTGTTACTATTGTCAAGCAATAAGAAACATGGGAAACATAAGTCTCATTGATTAATTTAGCAATTGAAATAGACATCATCATGTAGCATTTGTGACACTGCTAGTAGGCTCAAATAAAAAATTGTGCTTTTATATGTCAGCTTATTTATGTATACTTTTGTGTGCACAGAAACTGAGTTAATGAAATGCAAATGTTTTATCTTAGATCTGAAAATGCAGAAAGATGTGAAAAAGACATCTAAAAGGTATGTTGGTGCATATATTGATATATCACGAAAATTCTAGTTTATATTTTTCTTCAGTAATTTCAAACTTCTCAAACGTATTTCTACCTTGTGCTACATCTTACAGTGTCTTTTTTCTAGTTCTCTAGATATCTCTTCAGCTCTTTGGTTAAAGACTCATGGCTTGGTTGCTAGGCGTCTTACCATCATGGATGCCTTAGCTCCTACAGCTGTTCCTCGTGGTACCAAATACATCCCAGTTCTGGACAAGCATGTACTTTCTAAAGTATTTGATGAGGTAAAACTCTTACATTGTTTCAAAGCAAGCATAAAACTTGGTACTGTTTTCAAAAGGATTTTTTTATTCATTTCTATAAATGTCATAATTGCATTCTCTAGTGTTCATTGTAGATGGCTGATGTGCACTAAATGTATAATGCATATCTGAATGTTCATTCATGCATCAGTAAGAAGATAAAACTGATAGTTAATAGTATTTCTTGCAGACTTTGCCCTTAAGTTTTAGAAGTATATATTTTTCTTTCATGGTTACCAGCTGATGGCAGTGTGCAGCCATCAGGTGTTCAGCAATTTCATGAACACGACAGTCTCTAATAATATGTATTAATTCACTGGAGTATGTATTTTAGGTCCATAAATTCATTTAGAAAGCTGTGCAGGTGCACAGTTACTGGATTTGTGCATTCTCAAGGTTTACATGTGTTTGTTAAGATCTTTTGAAAAGTATTGGAATTCAGTAATTAAAATTTAATTCTGATACGTGTAGACTAGAGATTCTGGAGGTGCAAAATTCATGATGAATTGTGTATCATGAAGCTCTAATTGCCATTCCATTTAAAGGAAATCCATTATGTGGCAAGTTGCTCTAATTCTTCTTGTGTGATGCATCTTATCAAAGTCCTATGAACATATTGCAGATTGTTTTAATGAATAAAAACTGTTTCTTTAAACAACACTCAAAGTAAAACCTAAACAGTATCTGTTTAAATAATAAGGGGTAAGCAAGGGTTTTGGAATAGGATGTGATACACAGCTAAGTAAAATATTTATTACAAATGTACACATTTGTACATTTTAAAGTTTTCATGTTTGTTTTTTAGATTTAGGAATGGGATTTTTTACTATAGCAGGCAGACAGCAGAAGCAAAACCAGATCCTCTGTTTCAGTAAAAACAAATCAAACCCAAGATCTTTAAGGATTTTTTTGAAGTGTGATATTTTTTGTATGCTATAAAAAGATGGCCTTTTGTATCAAAAGCATTAAAAATTGTACATTTTAACATTTCAGATGTAAAATAGCCATTTTTTGAAAAAAATCAGATATTCAATGATTACTAAACTGTACGAAACAATCTAAGTTAAATGTCAAACAAAAGACATTGTGACATTCACATAACTCTTATGACTGATTTCTGAGCAATCACTTCTTTTCCCATCTTCTTCTGAATACACCTACTAAGTAGAGCTCTTTCTGCCATGTTTCTAAATGAAGATTCCTTTGAATCCTTTCCAAACAATCCAGAGCTGCATTTGAACTGCTATTTGCAAAAACAGTAGTCTGTAAAATGTAATGGTCTTTGAAAATAGTTGAAGCTGTGATTCAGCAAGTGATACAAGTAATTTTTAACCATAGTTCATGGAAGCTCATGGTAATCTATTTCAGGGCTGAAATAGTTCAGTGATCTTAGAATGAATAGCTGCTGTACAGTCTAAACAGTGATCCATGGGCTTTCTTTAGATTCTGGGATATAAACACAAAATAATCTATCATTTTTACCTTTTTCATACCTGCTAATCCCCATTAGTTGTATGGAGACACTTAGTTTCACAGGCAGTGGAGAATTATTGTTCTGTGTGTACAGGTATGGATTTTTCTGGGTCTGGAGCAGGGTATAGAAAAGAAAAAGAAGGTTGGGGGTTGCACATGAGGTGGAACTAGTAGAATTTATGAGCTATGGCACCCATTCTCCTTCAAGCCCCATGCCAGCATATCAAGGAGAAGCAGAAAATAGGTTCCGGGACTAGACACAGAGCTTGAATAGGAGACATTAACAAATTGATTAAGAATCTTGATTATTCCAGCACTTCAGAAGACTTCACTGAAGATAATAACCGTACAGACATTTTTGCATTCTTCCTTCTGAGATCTTAGCTTTCTTATTGTGGAATGCAGAAAGTCTTGTTTGCTTCTCTGGGGATAGTGTAATTTTTATTTTCAGTCTTTGCTAGCAGCGATGATGGAGTAACTGTGAGCAGTTTTCTCACCTTGGAGATGCAGCAAGTGAAAGGTTTCCATGACAACTGTTCATTAACAAGAGGCTGACCTGTTGTTTTCAGTTCTATGTGACATGTCAGTTTCCTCTGAGTTATTTCAAAGAGGTTAATTCATTCGACTACCCATCAGATTCATATCCAGAAAAAAAAAAATATTGGTTTGGGGGCTTGTCTAAATTACACTGTGGTAGTTCTGGAGCAAACCTTCTATAGAACCATCTGAGTATATGTTACAGATTGTGGCATCCTAAGTACAGCTTTGCAAGTTATGGAGTTTGGACTCAGTGCTTTGCTCAGAAGAATCAAGTCCAGATTCAGCCAACCAAAACATCTTGTTCAGCCTAAAATAAGGAAGATTTTTCTTGGGTTATTTTGCTTTCGTTTTGTCTTTAAAAATTTGAAAATATTGGTTTTGAAATAAAAGCCATTTTGAAACAAGTGGATTGTTTTGATATGAAAGTTTAAGTATTTTATTTAGAAAAATGACAAAACATTTTGGCACTAAAAAAGCTTCCTTGTGATTTCTTTCAGCCAAATCTGTCAAATTTCACTTGACTTCGTGAGCAGTTCTTATTGCTGTCAAAGTATGCGTAATATTTCAAGTTTTCCATTTGCTAAGAACACATTCTGTTCTGGTTTTATTCTTCAATACTGTAATAATGTGCTTATGTTTGTCTGCCCCTCGTGTTCTATTCAAAGTGTTTTATAAACTGTATTGAATACTAATTTTGCAAATGATGCTGTTTGTACTCTGGGATTTTGTAAGGGAATGTAGGAAAGGGCTTCTACATGGTGAAGCCCTGCTGAACTTTTACAAACTTGGTTTGAGTAACATAGCAGACAACAGCCATGGCAGTATGGAGCTGGAAGACGGGTACCTCGGTTCCTTGCCTTTCAGCTTTCAAACTCTACCTGGAAATGACAGGTAACCAGATTTCACGGCTCACAGTTCTGGGCAGATTTACCTCATCCGTCTCTGGCAAGACACTTCACAGACATGTTCCCATTAACTTTAGCTTCTAAGTGATCTTAACATTAATTTAATATGAGGAGCTTTGATGTGGTCTGGCACTGACGTGGCATGGATTTATTAATCAGAGACAAGACATCCTCAGAAAGAGAGAGGAATATGAAGTCCCACGACTGCTCCTGAAAAAAATGATCATACAGCAGTTATCTGGAATCCAGCTAGGCTGTGATGATTCAAACACAAAACATCAGTGAAAAATGTTCTCAATTAAAGAGGTTTTTTTATTGATTTATTTTCAGCTTGCTTGCCTTATACCCCCAACAAGGGGTTTAGTTTTATTTGAATTGAACCTCATCCATCTTTTTGTCATCTATATCCAGATCTCAGACAGGACTCAACCATATGTACTGCAGGCAGTTTTGGGGAGAGTAGAATTCTCCATATTCTCCATTTCTTTCTTGGATTTTTTCTGTTTGCAATCATCATCAAGACATTGGTATATAAAATAGCTTTTCTTATATAAACTGCAGGGTAATTTAAGAGGCTGAATGATGGTGGGACTTTGGACTGAGAGATGGAAAGGAAACTTTCCTCCCCTCTGTCATCCTTTTCTACCCTTTTTTCTGCCTTTAGATCTACTTGTAAGTGTATGGCTTTCTATTTTATAATAGAAAGTAGAGGCTGTATTGTGAGATTTGAAAGATATTGAAGTTCCTGATTCTGACCAACCGGGTTAGGTTCCTAAGTGTTATTGTAGTTAATTAAGTCTAGTTTCAGTGAGCAATATCAACCTTGTTCACTCTTTGATGATCAGTGTGATGGTGAAAAATGTCTCTCTCCACTTTTAATTCCTTAGAAAATATGGTCCTCCAGAATAAGAGTATTAAATACACTTAAATAAGTAACTATCACACCTGTATGCTAGAATTAAATGCTAATAAGTATAGGAGAATGTTGTTTTAAAGCAGTACATTCTGGAATATGGTCATGATCTAGGCATGCTTGTCTCACTTCTGACCTACCCTTGCATTATTACAGTGACTTTTTTGGCAGTACTGATTTAGTTAGAACTAACCGGTAGTTAGGAATCTTAATTTGCAACTTCTGCATAACTTCTTTATCATTTCAGAAGATGTTATTAACAGGCTGGAAACTATGTCTTAATTCTGACATTTCTTTGGAGTGCTCAGATCTTTCTGCAGCCTTCCAGTGTTCCTTCTGTCCATTCTGATTCACATGGACTGATGGGCACTCAGTTATTTTGGTGGAGAAAAAGTTGTATGATAAATGAAGTCTTTGTCTTTTATTGTATAATAGATGTTGCCATTGGCCCACATTAGCAATGACAAGAAGCGGATCACACTAATTAATCCTCAGGCAGTGAATCTTGATGCCTATAAAGAGAAGCTGGAACAAGCTATTAAATCCTATGAAAGGCAAGTCTGCTCATCAGAAATTTATCATGTTTGCAGTATAATTTGGGATTTTTTCTTATGTAGTGGTATTTGCCTACACGTGCTTTGCTCAATGCTGGTAATTCTGCACATTGGCACACTTAAATCCACCATTAACCTGTAGGAGAAATATCTATTTTCCTCAAAAAAACATGCTGAATGAAAAAACAGATAACAGGCAGGGAGATAATAAATAACATGTTGCTCATATTATGTTTGTTCAGTGACAAAAAAAGTATTATTATTTTTTTTATTTATTTTCTGGGAATACACCTGGGGAGGAATCCTCCCTGAACATACAGTAGTAGCCAGACTTTTAACTTACAATGAAGCTTCTAAATCCATAGAGTGACATTTAAATTAGTGGCCTTTTTTTTGCTGCCAGCTGCCTAGCACCTAACTATAGATGCAAGAGTGTAATTGAGGCACTAATAAGATACTGACAATTTTAATTTGGGGGGGGTGGGGGTGGGTGGATTGAGAAAGATATGCATTGTGCTTAATTAAATGTTGGTAAAAGCTCATCAGAAGTAAACAGGACAAGGACATTATATCTCTAAGCTATTTCTTGATCTAACTTTGTGCATATTTTTTTGAAGTAATGCAATTATTTGACTACTAACATCACTCGGTAACCTTATGAGAGCTTTGACTAGGATTGTTTTAATAAATGAGGTATCTTTTCAGGCTGTGTTCTAATAATTTTTACAGATGTAAGTATTTTACGTGATCAAAAAACCTATGATAACAAGTGTTTAGTCTTTGTTTTTGATGAATTCCATTGGGCCCTTTATGGTTTTTTTCTGCTCTGTAGCTCTATGATCATACCAGTTCTTTTTAAAGCACGTAATAGCTGTCTTTTTCATTCCCATTTCCTATTTCTAAATGTATCCATCTTTTGTGGTAAAAATCAAGAATTATGGTTTGCAAATGCTGTTTGATATGTCTAATATTAACAGAATTCAATGAAGAACAATCTGTTGGATTTGTGTCCTGTGTCACTGAGACAATACTATTATGGACAGACTGATGAGGAACTCAGAAGTCTGGATTTGTCACTCTTTTTTATAGGAGGTTCAAGTGGTATACTTTTGATGGTGACTTCTGTAAAAAACATGAAAGTTTTTCATTGCTGTGCCACATCATTGAATATTTTACATTTATTGACTTCAATTTTGAGAAAAGTGTTTTCTGGTTAAACTCTTGATGATCTTCTGCTGACAGCATTTTCACAGTCTCCCTAAAACTCTGATGACTGGGAGTATGGTTTACTTATGTTTATGCATAGAGGTCAATGAATCAGTGTATTTACAATAGTAGGACTGAGTTTCCTACTTCTGTGAAAAAGATGTGTAGAAGAGATAGATATCTGCCTGAAGACCCTTATAAGTGACTATGTAAAACAGATTTCTCATTGCTTTTCCTTTACATGTGAAAACAGCAACCCAGTCAAATTTATTTTGCTGTAAACGCCACAGTACTTTCCCAGTGATTGAATTTGCAAAGGCTGCAGTCCAGCTTTGTGAATAGTGATGGGTCACAAATTTATTCTGACATCTATAAATGAGGGAATATGTCAGGGCATGCAGATTTCAAGAGCAGAAACAAGTATGACAATATCTTCCCTCTATGTAGATTGACCTTAGCATCAGATTAAGAGGGTAGAAAGTGGCAAGGGCAGAAATTTTGTGCACTGACAAAGAGAATATCCAGTATTGATGGAGAAAAACTCTGGAAGCCTCAAAATGTGTATGACCTTGTATAGCCAGAGGCTTTTACAAATGAGTTAGTTACGAGTGTGCACATTTAGAAGTATGAAATAGGCAGTAGAGCATGCTGAGACTGCAGATTGTGAAAGAAGTAATTTCCATTCTAAAAATGCTGGGGTTTGGTTTCTAGTAGATAAAATGAATCAACAAGAAATTCATGTTCAAAGTCTGGTGTTAATGAGCTTTTTTGTACATGCACCAGTAAATCTAGCAAGACTGTTGAAAGTCTAATGGTTACAATCTGAATTTTTCCTAGTAATGAATTTGTTCCTGTATTTCCAAAGGAAGTTTGGAGTTTTTTCTATAATTACAGCAATTAGGATCATCAGTAGACGTTTATTTCTGTTGTATGAAATGAAGTAATTGAGTGATGGCTTAATTGTTTGAGATGTTAATAAACAGAGAAAACTGTAAGCTAGATGACCTAATAAGAGTTTATAATTTACGTCTAAAAAGCAAAGGCAGAAAATTTAGTGGTGCTTCTAAAAGATCTCAGAAGCACGTTGCTTTGGGGTAATCACTTCTGTTTTCCTGTCAATAGTTTTTCTTCATTGCCAGAGTTTAATGAAGTAGAAACCTGAATAACAAAACTGAGGGGTTATCTTAGGAGAAAAAAAAATTAAAAATTAGCATTGCTCTCCGTGTGTCTTTAGGCTGCAGGTTTCTGAAACTGTTTAATTGGAAGAACCGTGCTTAGCTTAGCTGGCATTTAATCGGTTTTGTTATTTGATTTAGCTTGCTGGTGCTGAAGAGAACCATCCATAGAAAATCCTGGCAGGAAGCAGCAGTGATTGCCATTAATCCTTCTATGACCCTGAAATAGTCATGTTGCTACTTGATGGAAGATGTTGTTTTCCCATCTTCTCTTGCTGTTGATAATTTCATAGCTGAATGATAAGGGTACCACTTGATGATACAGTGCTCTCAGAATACAAATCAGTGCAGATATCTTAAGAAGCTGTGTTTATTTGCTAGTTTTGAGATGATCAGATACACAAAGAACTGTATTCCCTCAAAGACTGCTTTGCTTTCTTTAATAGACGCCTAAACCTACTAATTTGGAGAGCACTATCTCAGGAGGAAAGAGACAAGTAAGCTATCCCCTTTTGGTTTTCTAACTTACCTCTGAAAGGCTGGTCAAAAATACTTGATACTTTTTAATCACTATTTCTGTAACCAACTGATTTATTTTCAAATATTTCATAACTATACCTTACTTATAAAAATGTATATGTGATATGGAGTGCTATTAAATTCTGGACCTGCTTCTTGCAGTGCTCATTGTTTTTAAAGGAAAGGACTTGCATTCCATTTGAATGGTGCTGGTCTGTTCTTAATCAGTGCCAAGTGGCAGGGCCTTGGGAGGGCAGCATGTCATTGCCTTTGGCACCAAGGCAAATCTTCTCTCATCTGGTAAAGAGCACTTCAGTGGCTGGTTTGTAAAGGCATAATAAGCGCCTTTGCAGCATGTGCTGGAACTGTATATCACACTGGAAGTTTGTACTGTTTTAACTAGCCTGTTTCTGAAAGCTAGTGACTGTATAAACAGGACTGACATCAGTGAAGTTAGCGTCTGTTTACTTCAGAGAATAAAGTGAAGATCAATTAATGAAAACTGAATTTGCATGAAATATTCTAGGCAGAAAAATGGGAATGAAAAGTAGAATGCCTTTAAGAAGACTTAAGCTAATGAGCAAAAAATACACAGTTCTACCAATAAGGAGAACTAAAACCCCATTCTGGTTTCTCCTGCAGAGAGGAAATGAAGACTGTTAAAGAAAAGAACCACATATAATTAAAAAAAGAAATAGATGTGTGTTGGTAGACAATGAGTTATAGAGTATAGAAAGTTGACAAGGTAGTATCCAAAATATTTTATTGTTGGTAATGTATGGCCAGTTATGTATACAAGGGGAAAAAAAGTCCTTGCAATTGTACAGTCTGTTGCTAGAGAGAAATGTTAAAATTGTTAATATTGGTGCATAGATATTGAAATATTTGATCTATTTCTTTTCTAAATTTACAATTGAATGATCATGTTTGTGTATTACAAAAGAATGACAACATGCTTTCAAAATCAATAGTAATCTGAATGGAGAGCGTAATGAAGTCTGCTAACTTGGCCACAGGGTTCCTGAAAGGATTGGTTGAGGAGCTCTCTAGTTCACTAGTATGTAATTAAAAGGCTATCTCAGATACTAGGGAAATTCAGATTTACTAGAGAAGTGGTAATATTGTGCCTGTGGTCAAAATGGTTGGGAGATCCAACTCAGAGGATAAGTTAACTTCATTATAGATGAATAATTGACTCAGAGAACAAAATCTAGGTAAATAACTGTACCAGTCAGTATAATTTCAATACAAAGCAGTTCATAGAAGAGAAGAGAGATGAGCAATGACAAAGAGTAGGGCAACATGGTAGGCATCACCATGGTAGTATGTGTTGGTGAGACAGACACTTAAATACTCTTCCCAGGTCTAGGTTTCACATTTTTTAAATGCTGGCAAAGCTGTAGAGAAGAGTCACAGTAATGATTTTAATACTAAAAAGTAGTTTGTTACTTCCAATTGGAAATTTAAAGAATTTTACTTGTTCTGCATTTTGGGGTTTTTAGTTTGGTTTTATCAACAAGATGACTGTATCTGATTCACCTTTCTATGTGTAGGTACCTTCAGTATGTAGGTTCAAAGTGGCTCTTTAGTCCAGCGGACATTGACATAACCTAAACCATGGATGGAAGAAAACTCCTGATCATTGAGTGAAAATTGAGCAGTGCAGGAATGACAGAGGAATAAACAGCAGGAGACTGTCTCTTTTTTTATGTGATCAGTCAAGACTGTTGTGTCAAATCGGGGCTTGATAGGTGTCTAGATGCTTGCCACTTTTTACCCTAGCTGCTGCTCCAGAAGGTCCAAAGATTTCCATAACTTCCCAGTAATGTCTGCAAGTTCTTTGTTGATGCCTCACATGTTCTAGGACATCTAAAATAGCACCAAACATCTATGCTCAGCCACTTGAATTGCTCTATAGATGTCTTTCTGTGAGATATGGTTAAGCCAGATATGATTGTTTGACGAAACGCAATGGTAGCTGGTTGAAACACAAGAACTTGTGTTATACAGAAGATAGATTGGATTACTCTGATGTTTTATTCTGCCTTTAAGATTTGTGATTCTATTTGTAAAGTACTGCCAGAATTAAAATTTTCCTACTTGTGATTGCTAATTTTTTATCTTTATTTTTATTTTTTAGATTTAAAGAGCATGGGCCGGTCCAATATGCAGAACATAAAGAAGCTTTGCTAGAGGCTTTAGAGAATTTGGGATGGCCAATTTCCTATGATGACATAATGTTGTTAGAGGATGAGATACTGGCAGCATCAACATATATACAACAAGCCTCTGATCTTCAGGAAGCTGTCAAAAAGGAAACTGAGAAAAGCTCAGAATCACACATAAGCAACAATAAAAAGGTAATAGATATTCCAGATATTCCTCTTCAGTATGTTCTTCTGGAATAATATTATTCTGTGGTAATAGCTGATAAATTAAGTGTTTAGCATGAAGTATTATACAAATGGATAGAGGAAAGAAGGTAATTAAGAAGAGAGCAAGCTTTCAATGACTTTTTGGAAGTATTAGGGAAGCAAAAGTTCTGGAGCTGAGCGCCACAGAAACTGAGTCTCTTAGAAACAAAACTGAGCAAAGTATCTTTACCTCCTCTGTAAAGACAACAGAGTTATGTGTGAAAGAAGAGAAAGAAAACATATATGAAAGGCAATTATGATATAAGCTTTGGATTGGGTTAATAGCTGATAAACAGGACTAGAAGATCTTGTAACGTTGGAGTAATTCACTGTAATCTTCCATGGGATCTTTCTTCTAAGGGAAAAGACAAAGAGAAGGGGTAGGATTCAGCTTCATATTCAGACACTGAAATTTAGCTGTCCTTAAAAGGTAGGCATACATGAACTAGTGGCTAATCTCACAGTGTTGTGAGCAGAGTCCTAGCTGACAGTCAGTGGCATCTGGAAACCGTTTAGCTCATCCTAAAGTGTGCACCTGCTTACTATTGGCGAGCCAGAGTGCTCTTTCCATTCCATTAGTACATTAGCAGAAGGTAGTCTAGCTACTCTGAATCTGTGATTGAAATTTGAAATTTTTGATTGAGAGAGATAAGTATATACATCCCTGAGATCAACTTCTTATTTTACCTGGAATACTGTTGGAGATTTAATGAAATGCCTGTGGAAATACATGAAGCAAGAAGAATAAAAATAAGGCTAGTAAGTTATTTTTGTCTGTCCTATTGGAAGAGAGAATACGCTTTTTCATTGTAGCTTTTTCTACGGTGATATATACGTTCAGCAAATATATCTTAGGTTACAATGTTATATTCTCCTATTATTATTTTCACACATTCAGAACATTCTTGAAAATGAATTGGTTCTATCTTAATGATTTATCTTCAAGTTATGAATGTGAATTCTCAGGGAAATGAAAAACAGACTTTTTAAGTGTTAAAAAGCAATTTAAGCTGCCCCGATGAAAACATTTCTGTATACACTATTGATGCTTTAAAATTCACTGTACTTACCTCTGAAAAAAACAAACCATTTCTCTTATTTGGCTTCAAGTTTTTTTCATCTGATAGATTCATCAGTGCTTCACTGGGATTGCTGCCGCCTCTGCAGAACTGCTGTCTAGGTGCAGTTGTACTGCGGTAATATTAAAACATGCTCTACAGGAAATTAATACGAAAGAAACTCTCTCAGATCTCTAAGTTCCAATAGAGGATAATTAAAAATAAATAGGGAATTCATCATAAAGCTCATACATTAACATATTTGTTCTCTTTTTCATTGTTTTATATCGCTGAGTGAGAGAAACAACTTTTTGACTGAACTTGAAGGTGTTGTTGGCCTAGTTGCAGTGAATGCTGAGGAAAGTCCTATACTTTGTAGTATGTAGGAAAGATCATAAAATGATCATAATAGTTCTTTTTTGCCTTGACGTATGCATGTATATATACACAAATATGTATATACATACACATACATCAGTTTGGAGGAGTAAGCTAAATGAAAGTTAAAAAAGCAGAATACGAACCTACACTGCAAGTTCTCAGCAATGAATGGGAGTCTACAATTGAAACTTACAATTGTAAATTATGCCAAGTATCCATATACTCTACCTAGTAAGTCATGCCCAGAAATGTGCCAGTATTCTTAAAAACACCAACTTTTTGTTTTATTTGGCATTCCTTGACTGAGCTATACCTCTCTTTTCATTGAGATCAACAATAGTTTTCACAATGAGCTATAGCATTTTACATAGCATGACGTAACTTATAAAAATATAGTTGTGTTAAATTGAATAGAATATATTATGATAAAACAGGCCATGTATGAAAATCAATTCTTATGGGCAGGATCACATTCAGTTTTCTGTAGTCTCGGAGAATTTGCTCCACTAAGAATGTACATTTGAAAACATTGTAACGTCTTAAAAAACAGATTATTTTGATTCATTTTACATTAGACTGAAAATATTACATTGCTCTTAGAGCTGTTTTAAGTATTGATTTACCTCTGCCATATATTGTCCCAATACAAGAGCTGCAGAAACATGTTCATGTTTCATTTGTTGACTGTAATTTTACTGTTGCCTTGAAACAACCAATGTGTGCTCTCAGACATGATGTGATTAACATTGTGCAATCACTTATCCTGAGTCAACCGGCTTTAGGAGCCTAATCAGAGCACCATCTTCAGTAACTGCTAATCTGCAACTGAATGGCTTTAAGAGTGAGAGGCAGAAATGCAGATGTAATTAGAATTCTGTTTATGTGGTGGAAAAAACAGTGGAAAAAACCAGAAAAAAATTGAAAAGCCTTTTAAAAATGCTGTCAGAGCTTTTCCTGACTGTGATTTCTGTCTACAAAATGGGTACAAAAAAATAAACTGCCAGCTGAACTACATTACTGAAGGAAATAGCTGGTATGGCATTGAATGAAAATTGTCTGATTAAAAATTCTGATTATCCTGGAGGTCTACTCAACAAAGCAGACTTTTAAATTGCTGGCTAATTTTTTTTACTAAATTAAAAATAAACCCCCTATTTTTTAGCTTTTAAGGGTTCCTAATTACCTTCACAACTTCTTAAAATAATTAGTAATCCTTTTTGGATGTCCTTGCTAGGGGATCTTTCAGTTTAAGCCCACAACTGAATTAACGATCTGGTTATCCTCCCTCTGTGCTCTGACCTTCTCTGGGAGCTGTGTTGAGGCTGCTGTGTCTGCACATATCTGTGAAAGGTAGGGTGTGCCAGTGCCTTTTTGGAGGAGGATGAAGTAGCTCGACATCCCTCTGCACAGGGCAGTTAGGTCACCAAAGACCCGTAGTGACGCAAAAGAAGTAAATGCTTTGGGAAATGAGCGAACAGATTTAGTTATTATCAGGCAAAATATAAAACACTGAACGTTGATGATTACCTAATTGGAAGGCTAATTGTATTTTAGTCAGCTTACTCAGTTCCTTTTGCTGTACAGATTAAAGCTTGGGTTGACAAAAATCTTCCTCTTCAGTCTGGCACTTGGCTATTGTCTAAAGATATTAAAAATGAAGAATGTATTGTTTACTTTAGTTTGGTTTTTTTCCTAATAAGTAACTGCTTTGACTTAAAATATTGTATCTGTTCTCTGTTTTGAACTTGTCAGACATAACAGTCAACCATCGTTTCTTATTATGGTTTTTTTTTTTTTTTCTCATTGAGGTTATAAAGCTGTTTACAACATGATGTGACTTAGTAAAAGGACTTTTTCAGGGTCCCCTACCCACTTCTCATTAGATCACCTCAGGTCTACTGGGGTCATGGTATTATTATTCTTCCAGCATGATAGCTTCCAGGACAGTTTGGTGCATTTGGTTAATGGCCATAAAATTTTAATGTAAAGCATTTCTTTCCCTAAGTGTGACAATCTGGCCTTTGAAAATGATGGAGAACATTTCATCTCATACTAAATATTTCTGTTTCTGCATATGAATGGATTTCAGATTCTGCAGAGAGAAAGCCGCATTCACTGCTAAGGATCTGCTCTCATTAAGAATATACTTTTAAAAGTACTGTGTTTCCCTTAGGATGAGCTTGAATGTGCAAGGCTTATTCTTGTTTGTGATCCTGTTGAATGGTCACCATGTGGTAAAAATAACTTAAAATGATTAATAAGCATAGTATGTTTTGTGAAGCACGTTTATTTGGGTGGAAAGGGACCTCTAGTGGCTCATTGAGTCTGCTCTTTCTGAAAAATGTATTTCACGTACAATTGATTTAATTATGCCTAATGAAATATTTATAGCTGAGACTTGATTCTTTACAAGAATGGAAATTCAGGATCTCCCTTGGCAGTTTCTTTTGTTTCCTAGTGTCCTAATTCTTACACACCTCCTTCTTCCTCACTGTTTAAGGATCACTAATCGCTGTCTGTTGATACCTTTTTTGCATTCATGTGTTTCCTAAACAGCTTGGCATCCCCTGCCTTTGTTCTTGTGTCTCTTTAGGGAGACAAGCAAAACAAGCAGCCCAAATAGCACAGCAACAAAAAAGTTATAACTACCTAGAAATGTTTGGTCAAATTTTATGTTGTCATCAGTGAAGTAACCTGGGGGACAAACAGTGTGTAGCTACAAAAAGTGAGGCTCTTTCATAAAAGTGGCCTGTGGTCTACACAGAGTGAGTTTGTTGCCACTGACAGACTGGAAAAAACAGTGTTTGCTTGGCTCTGGAGGTGTCAAGATTGTGAAAAGCCAAAGTTAGAGCCAAGATACATGGAGATCTGTGGATAGTTTTCCAATCCATTCTCACTCACAGTAGGAAAGTGCAAAAACTAATCTCTTTGAAAGGGAATTTTAAAATGCAGCAGGTATTGGCAGGGAGGAACAAAGTCTCCTTCACCTCATATGGTCTAATGGATTGCCTTCAAGAGAAGCAGAGCTAAACAGGGTGAAAATCCCTGAGAATCAGATGGGGCTCTTTCGTAATAAAAATACTGGAGAATGATATCCCAGAAATGGGCACTCTGGCAGTGTCTGGGTCAACCACACTGAACACCTACAGGCTGTGTGAAAGGAAGGAGAGATGGATTTGAATTTAGACAGTATTTCTGAGCCATCAGAATTCTGCAGGACCTGGCATCCTCATTGTGGATGCCTGCGCAGTCTTTAGTATTTGGATTAATGCGGAGTGCTGGAAGTTGCCCAAGTTATTAGTCAAGCATTGCAAATTAGTTGATAATAAATATTCAGCAGCAGCTGTCCCTTTGGAGCCTGAGGAATTAAGTACATGGTTTACCCAAATACCTTTTTGTGTCTGTGGAGCTGTAAGTCTGCACTCCAATCAGCCTTTGTTATGTTGTACTTCAAGCAGTCAGTTAAGCGTTGTGAAGAGCCTCTGGTTTGGACTGAGTTTGAGAAAACAGAACTGTTGATATAACTTATATTCTATAGGGGTAAAGAATAAGATAGAAAACCCTCACATGTCTCCCACTTAAAATACCTCTTTGCAGGTTTTTTGTGTGTGTTTTGCTGATTTTTAGGACTTATTTTTTAGGGTGGTTTGTGATTTTTGTGTGGCAGATTGGAAAAAAGAGTTTGTGATAGTTATAGTGAAACTGGGAACAATTTTCATCAAAGTTATTCCTGTCTTTTCCATCGTTATTGACTGTTAGGGAAAATTGAGTATCAAAATCAAATACATCTTTTTAGGAAGAAAAATGCTGTCAGACAAGGAAGCAGGTCACACACACCCTAGCAAGCAGAGGTTTTTAGGAGTCTGACAGTTATGGTTGTTTTCCAGAGCAGTGTGTAGATCTGTGGAAAAGTTTGAGATTTCAAACTGTGTGTTTTTATGATTCAAGGGAGCTGTATAAGAGATGGATGCTTGCAAATTGTTTACGAGGTAGGCTAATAAATACATGTTTTGAAAATTAATGGGTAAACTGATTTATTTAACTTTGCGCTTGCTTAGAATTTATATTTAGAAATGTTATTAGGCTTTCAAGAATTAATTTGCTATTGTTGTAGTAAATATAAATTGTAGCGTTATTCTTGAGGATTATTAAAATGTACTTATAAAAATACTGGGATTACAGACTTTTCAATATTTGAAAGAAAATGTTTTTGTATCATCAGTTTTCTTAATTTTCTCAGGAAAGCAAAATCTAGAGTGTTCTTTCACATTCTGACATATACACATAATACTCTGATCATCTCAAAACTTCCTGTAAGAGAGAAGCCCTGAATGGGAAGAAATTCTTTCTTCTAAAAAAAAAAAGGGGGGGGGGGGGGCGGATTCAGGAAGGAACATAATTTACATTACAGGCAAATAACACCGAGACTCTGTAAAATGTTAATGTGAGATACAAAAAACTTCTAGGTAAAAGGATATGGTGACTAAAGTCAAGTACACAGAAGCTCAGAAAGCCCAAGAGTTTATTTTTCCATAGAGCCACTTGTGATTTGTGAATTTTTGACTATTTTTCACATACTATGTTTCCCACAGCCCCTCTGTCCTGGTATTGAGGTAAAACAACCTCAGCTGTTGTGTGAGATCCGTTATGCTTTTTGCATTCTTCATTCACTTACTACTAATTGCACTCACTGACTTCAACTAGGAGTTGAGTTGATCCACATAGAGCCAGCCCTATTGGTATTTCAGTTCTCACCATCTGGTCTGTGTTTCCCCAGACTTATTTATGAACAATTCAACAATAAGCTGTGGTGTTATGTGTGGCTGTGGTATGTTACAGGAGCTGTAGTCTGGGCAGTTGTACCTCGGAGAAGAGAATTAGAGTATAAAGAACCCAAACTAGCAGGGCAAAATAATAGATAGTGGCAGCTCTGAAACATTTAGTTTAATATTTTGCCTAGCTGGAATGTTTTAAAACTGCTGAAAATTTTAGTTTTTAATTTATAGTTGGTAAATAAACATTTTTTTCTATACTCTTCAAAAAAATATTGGCTCTGTATTTGGTTTTTTTTAATCAATTATTCCATACAGTGAGGTACTTTTAATGAAACTAAGATTATTGTGAAGACCCACCTATCTGAACAAAATGGATGTGTATAGTGTCTTCACGTACGCTGCAAAATCAGTTGATTTTTCCTTACCTCATCCGTGAATATGAATTGTACAACTTTGTAAAACTTTTTTCAGAAAGATGACAACCAGAGCCATAGTTCATCAAGGTAAATTTCTGCCTGAACACTTGAAAATCTAGGTATTTTTATGACCATAAAAATATGACCGTAAAACAAGATTTTGTAGTGAAAACTCTTAGATTATCTTATCCATGAGTACTTGCTGTAACATAAGTTCCTCTGTTTGTAACTATTTTAATGTTCAAAATAATTCCAGTTTACTGTGAATTAATTAATGGGAGAGGTCATAACATTACATTCACTAAATTTTTAATTAATTCCAAGGCATAGATTAAGGGTGACTGGTTTAGATGTTGTGGAAAAAAATATTTGTATCAAATTACAGAGACTTGAAGAAGAAACTGTGAAGCCAAAATATAAAAAAAGCCAAAAAGGCCAAGTATTTGTGACTCACAGAAGCCAAAAGGTGATTGCAAGATCAGACATCACAGGATTTTATTATCCAGGTATATATTTTTGTCCACATTTCAAATATTTTTTAAACTTTCTTAATACTGTTAAAACATTAGATTTTGGTCATAATTAGCTACTTCTGCCTTAATCGGATTTAATAGTACAGGTGCATATTCATGAAAAATTAAGATATCTTTTGCGTGCACATATATACATTTATAAAAAGATACTCAATTTGTAAAGTGAGAAAACAATGGTACATTTATATAAGAAGAGTATGGAAGGCAATCCTTTTAAGTAACCAAGTATCCAAGAGTATCAACCGATCCCTCTTTGATGTGTCCTTTGAATGTTTCTGTTGACCATTTGGCAAAAGCTGAGCTTTTACATGTGTTCAAAGAATTCACTAAATGCTTCTGCCTTTTTTGTTGACTTTTAAGCCAGAATGATTAGTAGGTAAAATTGTGTTCTTTTGTTTCTTAAAAAAATTAGTGTGTGTGTTTAATTTTCTCTTATGTTTACTTGTTTGGTTTTTTTAAAATTAAGTATTTTAAACTGTGGTAATAGTATCATTATACCAACAATCATCCACCTGATGAGCTTACAAATTTCAAACCTGGGCTTGAAGATGATTCTTCCTTTTATTTTTATGGCTTTATTAAGAATAGCTACTAAGACTGTATTTTTTTTAGGTACAAATTCCTGTATTGCCATAGCACAGCTTGCCCTAGCTAAATGAAAATGAAGAATGTATATCATAGACATGTTTGATGTCAGTGATGTGTGACAGGATTCTTAAAAAGTTTCCACAAGGGGTAAAAGAAAAATCATTTAAGTATTTTATTATGTTGTTTTTTAGGAACCGTGATAAAGAACATCAGTTCTACCTGTGCACTTGTTGACTTCAGCAATGGGGAGACCTGGATTGTACCTGTGAAGTTTGCTATACCTGTGGGAGGTGCTATGCCATGCCCATATCTGCAGGTGGAAAAAAGTATTTTTTATGACAGCAAATACGCATTTTAGATTTTGTTCGTTTGATCACACATGGAATAAAGAATAGATTTTTTTAATCCTTTAAATACATCTATTTATTTTAAAGAAGAGGTTTTAGTAATATCATGCTATTTTCAACGTGTTGTTCTTAATTTGTTTGTAGTTTGTTTTCAATTTGTTTGTAGTTTGTTTTCGTTGTAGTTCTGTTCTTTTGTTTATTAGAAGTTTATATTATTGTCTTTATAAAACATGAATATTTGGCTATCTATAGAAGAAGGGTGAGCTATTTACCAGCAGAATGATTGTTTCCTAGCACAAAGGTTATGAATCAAGGAGAGCCTTTTATACACAATGTGATGTACAGAAGGTTATAACCATTTGTTTTTCACAGCATATTTTAAATCCAGCAAATAACCTTATACTAAGGCAAATAACAGTAATGAAGAAAAAAATTGATTCTTATTCCATTTCTACTTGTAATTAAAATTTATCAGATGACAATCTGTAATCACAGTTGGTTTTTCAGGTGATTCTTATTTTACACACAAGAGTGATGATGGATACAGAATGGGTACACAAAGGATACAGCTGTTTTGACTACAAAAACATTTTTATAACTGCTTTGTTATACTTAAAACTAGAGAGCTGCCTTTTTTTCCCCTTGAAATGAAGGCAAATTCTGATCAGGTAGTTCCTGATATTCTGTAAGGGGAGCATTCAGTTCTAGGGATCTGCAGAATTTGATAGAAAATTGTGACTTATGTGTCAATTTTTTAAAATTATTTTGTTTAAATCAGTTACATATAGAATTCTTTAAAATTCCAAAGTGTGGTTAAAAAACACACTAAAACCATATAAGTTTATGCAAGGTCCAAGGGAATGAAGAGTTGTAAGTTTCTTCAGTCATTTTGACTTGCTAGTTGAGCCAGAATTCAGTGGAAATTGAAATAACCGAGTTATCAGTACATACAAGGACCAAGTTCTTCTTTTCTTTTAAAAATCCATATTAAAGCATGGGAACATGTTAGAATGATGATTCATGTAAAAATGTCTTTACTTTTTATGCCTCCTAAAACTTACAAGTTACACGGTTCTTGCAAACCGATGCTTTGCTGGTGTGCAGGTTGGAGACTATGTGTTTGCCAGAACTGGGATGCAGACAGGAAATGAGTATTACGTGCCTGCCATTGTCATAGCAACACCAAAGAGGGTGAAAACGGGTGATAAACTCTACACGGTTCTGACGTTCAACAACAGGAAAGTAAGTAAACCTAGAAGATGATACCGATTTGGCAATGGTATTACCATTGTTCTATTTCTGATGAGGCAAATATAATTTTCCAGGCTAATGAGCTCGCTGTCCCAATCCCTGTCTCCAACTAACCAAAGTAAATCAGATTTCAGGGCTCAATGAAGAGCTCACGTAATAGACACGAACCAAGAAATTCTGCAGGATAATTTATTTTTAAGTCATACTCTGTTCTTTCCTCTATAATCCATTTGGTAGCTTTCACAAGCTCCATGCTGATGAAAATGAGAAACATAGGGTGTTTTATCACAGTCAGTATAGTCTTCAGTTCATTTCATTATGTTTGGTTTTTTGTTTGTAAGCCATTATGATAATTTTACTGCATTTTTTGTAGTCCATATTAAGAAAAGGTACTTTGTACTTGAAACTTTTATCATTGTTATTTAGAGGCTTATTACAGTTACATTAAAGCAGTTGACTTTTTGTACATATGTATCTTCATTGTTTCTGAGATTTAGATTTAAATTAGATGACTGTTGATTGTGTTATTGCAGGAACAATGTGTAAGAAGTGGGCTTATTAAAATCAGCCAAACAAAGTATGCCTTTTCCTGTCGGTACATAAGAATGGTGCAGATGGTAGATTATATGGCGTGAGTATGCTTGAATCTAAAAATATAAAAGTTGTTTTATGTGAATCCTAAATGTTGCACTATGCTGTCAGATTTTGATATTGTAGTACTCTAGTTGTTGAGAACTGACTTGCTCTACACATGCAACCAAGTGATTTGATCCACAAGCGTGTCAATCAGAAGAGCATTAATGGTCTGTCCTACCATTTTATTATCTGACAATTAATTGCCCTATTTTCAATTTGGAAATATTGGTGGGATGTGATGGTTTGAAGCTTAGCCCCAGGAACCTGCTAGAGGATTGCTGAAAGGTGAGATGGAGTTTCTATTCGTTGTAGACCTTATTTTTCTTTTAAGATATTCATTGTGATATAAAGCTATGCATTAAATTGCAAGTTGTTTTTAAGATACTGAATCTTCTACTGGGCTTAAATCTGGGGAACGATGGGGAGAGAGCATGTAGGATGAATATGAGCCCCTACTTAAGTTCTGCAGAACTTATGTACAGCAGAGGTAACATTTTTCTAGTGTGAAGTGTGTGCTGAACGTGCAGTAGTTCCAAGTGATTGTGGATTATTTTTTCATCTGGTATTAAGTTCTAATAGCATTTAATTGTCATAACCTTCAGAGCACCAACAATCTCTGACAGCTGGCACCAGCCGATCTTGGGAAGTAGAACAAGTTCATAACAGTCATGTAGTAATATTTCTCCAGAATACATTCCCAACCTCCAGCAATTTGTGATTTAAGGATTTTGTGAAGCAGAATTGGAATCTCTGTATTAAACAACCTGGATGGATTTCTCTTCTACACGTTTGTGCGATTACTTTTTTTAAGCATTTAAACCTTTATTCATCCATAGCCTCTTCCCAGAAGGAGCTGTACAGTATCACATTTTGTGTGAGAAAACATATGCTTTTGATTTGAATATTCCATCTGTCTTGACAACGCATAGGGATTCTAGCCTGAAGGGTTTCTTCTTCCATGTATGTCAACATAGTATGGGCACTGCTGCCAAAGAATTGTGTAATCTGTGTCATGGGAGATTTCTTCCCAAGAGGTTGCATGAACAGGACAAACCCCATCTTTAAAGACAATTTTAGAAGTTCATTTTTATTGAAATGTTCTAATATGATGATCAGTGTTAAAGATTATATCTAAAAATGATGGGTCTAGGTATCAGTTGTGGGCTGATCTATGGATTCCCTGAGAATGATGGAACAAAAAAGCAACACTGATTCAAGCTCTGTTTCCCACACATTTTCTAGTAGTGATTCCAGCACAGTTTGAAACTTACTCTTCTGCCAGTTTGCAGCCAGAGCACATAAACAAATGTGTACCCCCACTTAACTGAGCAGAATTCCAGGTCTGGGAAAACATCAATGCCTTTTTCCAGGCCAGATCACTGGATGGTAGTCTCTTTTCACTGGAAAGTAAACCTGAAGACCATGGTTTCCTACTTAATGCATACAACCTGTTGAAAAGATGCAGGTATATAATTGAGCTGAGTTCCAGCAAAATCAGTGGAAGTCTTTCCCTTCCACTGAGTTGGATTGTATTCTAAATGAAGTACCTTATTAAGAAAAGATGTGACTAAATGCATGAGCAATCAGAGTGGCTTCTATTCTACATGCTTTGTTTCATAACTGAATGCTTTAATAACAAATTTAATATTCACTTTCCAAACAGACTTTATTGGCAAGCTGACTTGCCATTGTTATGTACAAATGACGACAAAATTGAATTATTCACTGGAAAACTGAGGAATTCTTTGGAGAACTGACTGAAATGGAATGCACTAATTTTTTGCAAACAAGAAATAAATGTTCTCATTAGATCTTAATTTTAGATGAAGTGATATCAAATCTGGCAGATCTCTGGGTAAAATAGTATGTGAAGCTGCATATTCAAGTCATATTATTTGTGAATGTCTGTATAGCGTTTCCAGCTAGTAAACACTGATTTGGTTGTAAATGCACTGTCCAGTTTGTATAGCAGATGATTGAAATTAAATTAATGAAATATAAATAAAATATTCCCAACAATATTGTTGCCACAGCACAAAATAATAGACTCTCAGTTAAGGCATTCATTTTATCCCCTTTAAGACAAACTATAACAGTTTCTAGCATGGCCTGGAATAGAGCATAAATTTTGCAAACATAATGATTGAGCACACCAACGCCTTACACTTGTTTTAAGGTCTGAAGTTTTCACTACCTTGTTTCTGGTTTTTCTTGCAGCAGTTGTAGATTTTAGAAATAAACCACCATATTTAAAATGACAATATTTTTACTGCAAAATGTCTGTGTTTTTGAGGATAGCGTTATTCAGATTGTCCTCAAATTACCCCCATGAAAGGAACATGAGAAGTGCCTTCAAACAACGTTATTTCAAATGCTATTACTTACATCTGATTGCTGGTGTTTTAAAAACACCAGGGCCCAGATACACAAAGGGATGTCGTGGGACTCAGAGCAGGAATGTCTGAGCATTTGGCAGCTCTGAGAGTGGAATTTAGATGCTTTGGCTCCATGGATGTATATTGAACGCTGAGATTCATTGCACAGAGTGCAGTGAAATGTATAAAACAGCTAATAAGAAATGACAGAGCACTGAGCATCTAAACCTGGTGTATCTCTTAACATAGATACCCACTTACAGCCATGAACTAGACATATTTGAGGCTTTGGGATTCCCAGGGTCCTCTGCTGGCATTGCATAAGCTACTTAAATAGTAATTTTTAGTATATAGGCAACATAGACCTAATCCCGAGGTACCCAGATGAAATGCATTGGTGTGTCAGTAAAAATCTCAGTGATCGCTACTGATCCACAATATCCCACAATTCTGCTGCTAGAACCACATAACCTTCTTTTTCACATTCCCAACTTTATAATCTACTGCAATGTATTTCTCTTCAACTTTTTCCACTTTATGTATTATATCTGGTTCTGCTGAATTTTTAGTCTCTTTTCCAGGAATTAACAATAGAAGCCTGGTACTGCAGAGCTTTTATAGTTAGGAGTCTTTTAAGTTTCCTACTTCTTGGATCTATAACTCTGTATAGTAAATGGCTTTGTAAGATTTGAGTGGACAGTCTCTTACAATGCACTTACTAATTCAGAATGTTCATCTTTTGCTTGTAACATTCTCAGCTACGTTTTGAGTTCTCTGTAAAGCCACATAACTTGTAAAGTGAAGTCTCATTCCTTTCTTGCTGCTTAACACATCAGTTTCATATTACATAGATGTACATAATGTCTTATTCTGACTACATTAACTCAGTGGCTGCATCATAAAAAACTGGTGGTACGGGCCATAATTTTACTTTATATTTATTTCTTTGTGTAACTGCTGTGCGGTGTAGAATGATTGCTTTGCTTTTGTGAGGAGGTGTACATTCAAAGCCATTAAACAACTGTGTTTCATTAGTTATACATTAATCAGTTACTAATATTAGCAATGCTATGGCAGTGCTCCAACCCAGATTGAGTTGGAGTTTCCAGTAAAGCTCCTACCTTTCAGAGGAAATGGAAGCGTGCTTCCCACTGAAACTTATTATTTATTATATTCTGAAATAGGGGTACCTACCTCCCATGTCATACTTATCAGACAGGAGCAGTGCAGCATATTGCTCATTGGTGCACGCAGATCTAAAGAGAACATGCTGACAGTGTTGAAAGAAACAAAATAGAAGCACTATTTAATCAGAAAGGAAACAAAAAGTTTGAATGCAGTAAGATAACAGAAGCTCAAAAAGATAAAATCTTTGTGCGTTAAGACCAAAAAGTAAAATGGATAGCCCAGGGTCTCCTGATGACAAGGAGTCCACAGTGCACACAGATGTTGTATTACAATACCTAGGCTAAACCTTCAGCTCTGGGTTCTTTGGGATTGTCTTTTGATGTTTGTGTGCTGTGTACTAGGGGTCATGCTTAATCCACTAATCTTCAGAGGTACTCTCCAAAGTTCACATTATTTTAATAATGAATGCTAGCATCTGTTTGAGGTGTTTTCCTACCACCACAGTGGAAAGAACGAATTATGGTAGAACAAGCAGTATGCAAATGTAATTGAGAAATTCAGTATGCAAAGTAAAACTCTACATGCTCTGGGTTCACATTATAAAAGACAATTATTACCCAAAACCTTTTTGGAGTCATAAAAGATGGACAGAATTAGGGGCCAGAGCCAGAAAAGTATTTTCTCAGGGGTCAGTGCTGGGTCCAGTCCTGTTCAGTATATTCATCAGTGACCTGGATGACGGGATGGAGTGTACCATCAGCAAGTTTGCTGATGACACAAAACTGGGAGGGGTGGCTGACACACCAGAAGGCCGTGCTGCCATTCAGTGCGACCTCGACAGGCTGGAGAGCTGGGCAGGGGAAAACCTTATGAGGTTCAACAAAGGCAAGTGTAGAGTCCTGCACCTGGGGAGGAATAACCCCATGCAGCAGTACAGGTTGGGGGCTGACCTGCTGGGAAGCGGCTCTGCAGAGAGGGACCTGGGAGTCCTGGTGGACAACAGGATGACCATGAGCCAGTGATGGGCCCTTGTGGCCAAGAAGGCCAATGGCATCCTGGGGTGCATCAAGAGGAGTGTGGCCAGCAGGTCAAGGGAGGTCATCCTCCCCCTTTACTCTGCCCTGGTGAGGCCACATCTGGGGTACTGTGTCCAGTTCTGGGCTCTCCAGTTCAAGAAGGATGGGCAACTGCTGGAGAGGGCACAGTAAAGGGCTACAAAGATGATTAGGGGGCTGGAGCATCTTTCTTAGGAGGAAAGGCTGAGGGAGTTGGGTCTTTTTAGTCTGGAGAAGAGAAGACTGAGGGGGGATCTCATCAATGTTTACAAATACTTAAAGGGAGGGTGCCAGGAGGAGGGGGACAGGGGTTTTTTCAGTGGTACCCAGTGATACGACAAGAGGTAACGGGCACACACTTGAACATAGGAAGTTCCATCTGAATATGAGGAGGAACTTCTTTACTTTGAGGGTGGCAGAGCACTGGAACAGGCTGCCCAGAGAGGTGGTGGACATTCCAAACCCGCCTGGACACCATCCTGTGCAACCTGCTGTAGGTGGACCTGCTCTGGCAGGGACGATGGACCAGATGATGTTCAGAGGTCCCTTCCAATTCCAGTGATTCTGTGAGTTAGGAGCCTTTCTCTTGTTTGATGTCAGTAAAGCCGGGTGCCTAAGTATTTGTTTCAATTTTAGTTACCAAAGTGCTTCTGATATTTTGTGGCTTAGTGCAGTCAAAGGAGGCTTCTGGAACTGTGTTTTGCTTCATAACTATTCTACAAATTTTAGAAATCTTAATAGTGGGCTGGGAACAGACTGTCTATGAAGGATACTAAGGGTACAAATTCTTGATGAATCATATTAGAATTGAGATTAGCAGAAATACTATCCAAAATTTTTTAAAGAGGAAAAATTGTATGCAGTAAGCGAGCAAGATACACAGTATCTACAGAAATAAGAGCGAGACTGTGCATGCTGTGTTTTAGGCTATTCTTTACTTATTTTATAAACAAAGGGAAAACTGAATTGTAAGACATTTATAGCTGTGTCAAATGTTCAGGAGTGTGAGTGAGTCTTTCTCTTGTTAGTATTGTGATAGGTGGGAAAAGGTGAAATCTATGTCATGTAAGAAAAGATTTAAAATAGTATACAGTATGTGCACTTTTAGCTTACTGAATTTCTTTCTCTGATTTTCTAGCCTGGACAGAGAGACTACAAAGCCCTGTCCTGACTCATCTGTGGAAGATGAAGGAGGAGAAGAAGCAAAGAAAACTATTGTGAAAGAAAATAGGGGAAAAAAGAAAAAGAAGAGGAGAGAAGAAGACAAAAGACATCCCCGGGAGACGATGTCAGACTCTGATGATGTTTTGTTTGTCTCCAGAAGAGAAGTAAAACAGAGAGAAAGAAATTCACTGCCTCGCAATGAGGAAGAATTTGAAGGTAAAAAGTTGCTCTGGAAAATTATGAATATTAGGGATTAAACAGAACTGGTGGGCCTTTAGTTTATCCCCACACAAGGAACCAGGGTTCTGCATTATCTTTTCTGAGTGTTAGACCGGCCTGCTTTCCCATGTCCTACGTGGTTCTTTCACCTCCATCCATCACACTGATCATTCTCAGCACGTGTTTCCACAGCAAAGGGAAGAACTGAATAAAGCATGTCCCAGCATATGCTACCTTAATTTCCCTAACATTTGTAGTAGCAGTAAAGATGCAGTAACACCAACCTTAGTAAATGCTAATAAGCAGAGTATATATTCCAGTCCCTCTTCTGTTCCTTACTTAATAGATTAAAGGTATGTCTGTATTGCAGGCATTAAATTATTGTATACGGAGCTCAATGTTTCAGAGGCTAAAGTGCTTTTAGTGCCTGAGCTGGCTCATTTAAAACTCACACCAGTATCTATACTCCCTGTCACTCTGCAGTAGAGACCTGGGCTAGTGGAGGTATGCCATTGCGTGCCACATTCAACTCTTCATTTTAAAAATCCTACTGTCAGTGGAAAGATAACGGGATTTTTATCCATACCTGCTATTTGTACCTCCTTGTACTATTTTAAACATGTTCTCAACATCCTCATTAATTATTTACTTCCAGCAGTAGTGTATTATAGATTCACTCAATCATCATGGTGTCAATCAACTTGATTTGGCTCCTCTGAACTTTCCTTCTATGTTCTCACTCATCTTTTAAAAACTGTCTGCAAATTCCATTTATATTGCTTTTAATTGGTATTATTGTGCCACTGCATTAATTTTATAAGTGTTGAATAACATGGGTGAAGCGTTAGAAAGCTCTACTGTGCTAATGAATTGTTCAATTAGTCCCTGTGAACCAGATATTAAAATCTTAGGTATCTGGCAATGCACTTTCCCTTAAAGGAGTTTTCATAATGCTGAAAGAAGGCTGGATATTCAAGTCGGGAGCCTAAATTACAAAAGTACTTATGAGCTGAAATACCTGATTTTCATCTTCAGACACCTATGTAACCCTGAAGTCTCAATTGATGGCCTTCATATGCTGGACACACAAATGTTCGGCAGAGTGATCCCTTACCTGACTTTTTTAACAGTTGTTTTCAACACTTCTTGAGTACTTAAAACAAAGGGTGATTTTTTTTTTTAAATAGAGTCAGCATCTCAGAGAAATGTTTTGAGTACCTGTAAATACCATTAACAGTGAAAGCTAATAACTTTGGTAGCTGAGTATCTTCTACAGTTACAAAGTTATACTTACTTTTTCAAGATTTCTAAAAGCAGTCTGGTAAACTGGGAACTGGTTTATCTGAAACACGCATAATCTGCTCACATATTCTTTTCCTTGTAATATCTAGTACCTGAATAATTTGTATATCTTTTAAATTTCAAAAAAGCTCAATAGTCCTGATCTATTTGCCTGCTAAGGGCTTTTTCTTCCTTTTTATACACAATAGTTTTCCGTGAATGTTAGTATGCATGTAATGTGTTAAAACCACTCAATGCCATCAGTGATTCCTACATTTCCTTTCCAAAGGTTTGTCTTGTCACTTCTTATGGACTCTCCAGATAAATACCTTTTTTTTTTTTTTAATAATCTGATTGGGCTGTGTTTTGTAATTACTCTATCTGTTAATCAACACTTCTTCCTATAGTTCTGATGACTTCATATGTGCAGTCATCTGCTGTATGATTTTTGTGATCTCCAGGATAATGTGGATTCATCTACATAACTCATATAGATAGCTGATGAAGCCTTGTATTTCCAGGAAGCCTTACATTTCCACAGAGCTGTGGGTCCTGTATGAATTCATGGAGCATTTTGGAATGTTTATGGTTTTGTTTGTGCTCAGCTAAAATATTCCTGATTGTTAGGAGGAATCAACAACCCATTCCTGTTGTTTCCACTCAGGGAAACAATGTTAACAGAAGCGAATAAAGATTAAGTAATTGTGTTAGTTATTTAGCGTATACTAGCTTCATTATTGGGGTAATGTTTAATTTTGTCTTATTTATTCCAGAACTATTATGTTTAACACAGTAGTATTTTAACGTGTACGCTTGCTGCTCTTATTGTGTTAGTTAGCTCCGTGTGTTTATAAGGGACTGAATGAAGTCCTGGCAAATTCCCGTTGACTGTTAGTGGACAAATGATTCTTTGTCTAGTAACTTGAATAATACTGTTTGCTTGAACAAGATCACAAATACTTAACTCTGTCATTGGTTATTGCAATGGTTGGTTTTACAGATACTTTAAAAACCATGTATTTGTTTCTATAGAGAAATTCTTCTCCCTGTCTTTCTAGTCTTCTCTCTGTTCTGTAATGCCTGAAATCAATGTTCATTTCATATGATTTCCTTGCTGATTTTCCAAAATGGCAATCTAGTGAAAAACTAAATCAGAAAACAATTCAGAGTGAAGTACAGGTATGATACACAGTGATAGACTGCACTGCCTGATGCGTTTGCAAATCATAGCTAACAGAGCCAAAATCTTCTTTTCAATTTTTAATGAGATGTGACTTGAAGCAATTACACTGATAATTACTGTAACTGCCAATATGGGGTAGGTGGGAGACCTTTGAAAATGATAATTTTCTATCCTTTTCTGTGGCAAATCTAGTTCCTCTGAATTGGGTTCAAGAGAGTAACAGCTGTGGCAGCTGGCAGTCTCATGGATTGGCTGGATTTCCCACAGTAGGATTGCACATTTTTAGCACCCACTTCTTTTCCAATCTAATTTTCCAGTTAGTTCATTCAGCGTTTGGAGAAGGCTATCATAATAAAGCAATGTTCCCATCTGTTGGTCATGGCTTGTTTAATAAGCAGTTGATGTCAATTCAGCTATGCTTGCATCTGTTGGTGCAGCTGTGTGTTGTTAAGGGCTCCCCAACAGCCTCCAGATTTAGCTTTTGTTTTTCTGTTATTAGCATGTTACAACTTGGTCTCAATGACTCTCTTATGTCAGGGTTGTCCGCTCATTGAAACAGGAAAGCGTGTTAAACTTTCCATCTCTTTCCCCAGAAAGAGTGAAACATGGAGACGTGCAAAGGGCGAAAGTGCAGTTCCATTTGTGAAGAAGGTGTGTGTTGGGGTATCTGAGGGTGAAGAGGAAGGGCAATTCTGTCCAGATGCTGGGAGCAAGACCAGAATGGTTTCTTTCAACACCTTGGGAAGGTACATAGAGGGCACATGCACCGAGTAAAGAAGATAAAAAGTTCATGAATTGTGTGTGATGGGGAACATTCATTTAACAGGGCATTTTTCATTTTATTCAAGGTAGCAGTATGGCCACAATACCTTTCAGTATGTTAGTCCAGCAATGTTTTTGTACTGCAGACAGATATTCTCAGCTTACAGGATACAGTCAAGAAATTTCCTGACCCTCACACAGGTGAACTACAGATTCCTGTCTCTTAGGTTGCCCAAGAAAAATCAGAATGTTCCTTCTGTGCATCTAAGTGGGGATGTTGTGCATGTGTGAGACAAATTTCAGGGGCATGCTTTTCATTTTTTAACCCTCAGCTTCAGGGTTTTCAGTGGTAGCTATGGATGATTAGCATTCCTAAAACTAGTCATACTCAAGTCTCTTACTCTCTGTGTACTCTATCTGTGCCGTTGCTTCCCCACCCTGTGTATCATATCTTTATTCTTCAGATACCTCCCACAGTTTTATTTTCTACTACACAAATGTTTCTTCATTTCATTTAAAACTCCCAAATCCCCCCTGAAGAAATATATGAAACAAAATAGAGTATACAGTTTTGTTACTTCGTTCCTTCCTATTTTATTCTCTTTCATTTTTCCTCCAGTTTTTGGTCTTTTTGCCATTCATTCATTATGATTATCGTCGTTTTGTGCCAGAAGGGTGCCTAGTAGTTGGTAGTCTCATTTGATATGATTGTAAAAAGAGACTTTTCAGTGACACAGTATTATGTCAAACTGGAGAAGATAAACATGGTTGTACTGGGTCAGAGAAAGGTCTGTGTATCCTGGATCCTGTCCCCAGTAGGGACCAGAAGATGATTCCTGAGGAACAGTAAGAACAAAGGTTGACGTGAATAACAGCCACAAGGTTAAAAAATGGTAATACTTAAAAAGCAGACTGGTTTGAACTTGTGAGGATGAAAGCAAAAGGGAAAGCAATGAAAAGCCTCTTTGCACAAGACTATTGCTCTGTTACCATAGTCATGGAGTCATTTGTTCCATGCTAAATTTCAGGGCATGTTTTGGAGTGGTGTTGAACTGTCATATCCAGGCTCATGGTGGGTCAGTTTTTTCTCTCATGAGAGTATCTGTTTTCTCCTAGCATCTTCATTCTCCATTTCATCATCCTGGTGTTCATCAAGGTGTCAAACTCTGCAGTCACAGGGTTCTTCAACTCCCAGCTCACCAAAGCATTCCTGTTGCTTGCACAGTCCATCTGTAGAAAAGTCTCCAGAGCCTGGTAAAAGCAACATCACCAGTGTTATTAAGGTCAACATGGAGCAGCAAGGAGTGGCAAGACAGCCTCAGCACCACTGCGCAGAGCAAAGGAAGACGCGTTAAAGGTGTATGATGAAGGAGCTTCTGAGAAATGGATGACCCTGCAGATAGAAAAGATTGTTAGTACCTGTAACTGTGAAATTTTATTCCTTGAATCAAAAATAAACTACTTAGTTAATGCTAAATTATTTATGATTTTGCAGACTTACTTTGGACACATGAAAGAGAAACAGTGTCAGAGGTTCAGTCATGCTGCTGAAAAGTATCAATATTAGAAGAGAGAATGGAAAATTGTATTTGTCTGAGTAACCTTTGTTTGCAGTAGAACTATTTGATTTATTAACTGTGAGTCTTTCTTATGAGGGTAATGAGGCACTGGAGCAGGCTGCCAGAGAAGTTGTGGAGGTCCCATGTCTGGAAGTGTTCCAGGCCAGGTTGGATAGGGCTTTGGAGCTCGGGTGGGAGGTGTCCCTGCTCAGGGCAGGGGGGTTGGAACTAGATGATCTTTAACGTCCTTTCCAACTCTAACCATTCTATGATTCTATGATTTATGTTTGGTGAATTCCAGCTTTTATGGTAGCCAATTTAATCACAGACCTTTTTTTGTGTTTCGGATAAATGACACATTCATAACTGGGTCTGACTGCTACAATATTCTTCTGCTTTGATGTAGCGGTAATATCTCAGGTCTTTTCCTTTATTACCTCCTCTACACTTAATTTTTTCTCTTTTTAGATGTCTTTGTCAGATGAAGACTATTTTTAGGTTAAGATTGCATTATTATTACATTCTACATACCTTTCTGAATGAATTAGCAAATATTAAGGATCGCTGCATGATTAAACAAAGAGTAATAGAAACAATTTCACCTTATGAGACGGTGTCTGGCCATCCTGGCTCTTCTGGATGCCTGGAGTGTAACATCATTAGTGCAGATTGCAAATGGCAGTGACAGGGGTGCTGCGATAGCTGCACCCAGGGACTCGAGGGCCCTGACACAGCCAGTGACAGAGTGAGCCAAGGACATCCCTGCAGCTCAGCCTAGATTTCTGCATGTTGTTAGGGAGGCTTTGCATAGATACGTGGGGAAATAATTTCCTTCAGTGACAAAATGAGTGGGACAGAAATACAGAAAACATTTCCTCTGCTCAAGAAAAGCTGTTCTAAGTTGGGGTTGGCTGGAGCCCAGGCATTTTACCATACTGCTTCTCCTGTGGTCGTTCTGTGTGTTTGTGGCTGTGTGTTTAGAATAATAGTGTGGAAGTGCCTTCTTTGAGGCAGGCATCTCTATTTCACACAGCACACTTCTTGTGAGCACTAAATATTTCAGTTAGCATGATGTAACCATGGTAGCACGGTGAGAACCTTGACTTTTTGGCCCTGACATCTAAAGGAAACAGCAATGAACAGTAGATGTCCCAAACACCGTGAAATGCTCAGCTTCCCCCAAAGGTGCACGTGTTGCTACTATCTTGCCTTTGTGACATAAATTCCCAGCACAATGGAGTGGGTGAAATACTCTGTTTTGATTTTACAAATGCAGGAAGGTCACATTTGGTTTATGGCAAAGCTGGTAGAGTCTCCCTTGAGACCAGTGTGGAGACGACACCTGGAGCTGCTGGTGGTGCTCAATACCAAATCTCAAGGAGCCACTCAGAGGTGGAGAAGGTGCCATGTTATTTTCAGATGAATGGGCGGCCCCTGCTGTAGGAGAACTAGAAGTATCATACTTAATACCCTGCTTCTCTTGGGCTCGATCTACTGGCTGTGCTTCTATATACAAGCACACTGAAAATCTGAAGCCCCACTCTGCCTGTGCTTCACATTTTTAACAGCCGTTAATACAAAATGAAAATAGCCTGATGCCATCATTTAGGAAAGAGTATAAAAAAAAATTATATTTCTATAGTCAATGGAGGCAAACAGTCTTTGAGGATATATTTTTGACATCTCCTCTAGGGTCCTGCCTTTAGGCATATTACAAGTGCCTACTCTAGGCAGTTAGTTCAGGTGCACACTTGGTCAGGAAAATCCTATCCACTGATTCAGGGAAAACTCAAACCTGGGAAAAAACTGTAGTTCTGAAATGGTTTATCCTGGAAGTTGCGGTTTGGATAGTTCGTATTATCTTGTGTTCTGCAGCTCAGGCTCCTTACTTACTCCGTGATGTTCTGGAATTTTCTCTTGGAGAATGGAGCTGGCACACACACGGAGTCCCTGGTTATATTGAGTCACCGGGGGTCTGTTCTACCCAGAGGAAAAATTGCAAGTGATACCATTATGCAACAGCATCCATGAAATTTTAGGCTAGGATAGCTGGGAAGAAATATTTCTACTGTGGACATGAACAATTTGGTTTTCTGGAGGCAGTGGCACTACCAGTGAACAGAAGAGCCCTATAAAATTTGGTAGAAAAGATATCGCAATGAAAAGTTTGTTGAACAGAAAATCTACTTTTCCCTCAAGTATGGCTTTCAATTGCATGGACTTTATAATCTACCAGCTCACATTTTTAGCAGAACAAGATAGATCACAATCAGATTAATTCAGCATTGACATAACCATCTCACCTATGTCTCCTGTGATTACTGTGTATTTGAGGCTGAACACGTGTAATTCCAATGACATGAACAAAATGGAGTGTGGGCCAATTTTGCAAGTACATATTGTTCAAGTATGTGCAGACGGATTGTATGCCACCCCACAGTGATGAAGACTGGTATTCCCTTGAAAAAATGGCTGAAGTTACCTTAGTATTCCACTGAGTGCAATACAAATTTGTGAAAAATACAAACAGGAATGTTAACTGCAGGATCAAACCCGGCAGCACAGGTAATATGAATGGCAAATTCCTCTTCTGTGTAAAGGGTGATCATCAATCACTGTTGGCCATTTAGACAAGCTGCTTTTAAAGATTGATTATTACAGAAATATGGATGGTGATGAATGAGTTCCCTTTTCACTTGCTATTAAGGATCTATTTCACTGTTCCTTTCTAGGTGTGCAGTCTGACCTCAAGAAGCACCTGTCATGGGATAACATTTATTAATTTTCCCTACTGCAGCCCACAAGACTTTTTTCATGCCTGAGTTTGGTTAAATGTATTGTTGCGTTGTTTTGTGTTAAGCCTGGGAATTGTCAGGGTGATTTATTTTTTTCATTCAAACGTTCCTGTTGGTCCGTTTGTGCAACACAAGCTCCGTCCTGAGTTCCACACCACGCTGCGGATGTCCAGGAGGTTATGTTTTCATATGCTTGCTTCCTTTCACTGATCTGTTTTAAAGAGGCAACTATTATTAGGGTGGTCTGTCAACAAGATGAATTTTCCAATTAGATTTGCCAGATGGCTGAGCTCTACCAGGACGGCCTAGTTTCAAGCTCTGTGAATAGAGCATAACCAGATCTCTGAAAATCCAGGTTGCTGGTTCCTTGCACTGCCTCATACAAAGTTGGCAGTGGTGGGATTTGGGACTGGCCAAGGCTATGCTCAGGCTTCTTCCTGTGATTCTTTTACAACCACGGAGATGATACTTGCCCCATTCGCTTCCCCCCACATTTCTGTTTCTTTTTGATAAAGAAAGATAGCCTACAAAACAAACACATACACACAAAACCCAAGAGAAAGAAAAAAGTCATATTCACCCGCTCTTGTATTTGTCATACTGGATCAAACTCCGGAACCCAAATGCCAGGGACTCAGCCCCTGGCATTCAGCATTTCAGGCATTCACTGGTGCTGCACAAGAAAGAAAAGAAGGTGCTTTATATTGGACTGCTCGGTTGAGCGAAAAAAAGGTGTAGGAAGAGAACACCTGCCAGTTAGCAGTCATATTGGTAGTGTGACCATGAAACTCCTGAGGTCCAAGGGAAGCAAGGATAAAAGGGAAAATGAGTGTAAGGGCTTTTATGAAACCAGCTGATAGAAACGGAGGAAGTGGAAAGGCCTTTGAGATTTAATTCCTTTAGAAAGTTATCAGCAATCTCCTGCTCAGCTGTGGTACCATGAAACCATATCAGTGTCCTATCTTCGACGTAGAAGGGCAGCTTCATGCAAAAAAGTGTGTACAGGAAACTTTTGAGTCAATCTGCACAGGTTTCCCTCCATGGCTATTTCCTTATGGTTGGACTTGATATTCTTAAAGGTGTCTTCCAACCTAAACGATTCAATGATTCTGTGATTCCTTTCTTGCCTAGTGAGAACATTGCTAGCTTGACTGCTGCATAAATACAACTGAGCTCCAAAGGACTCAGTCCTTCGATAAAGGGCACTGTGAGAGATCACAGAGCTGGCCTTAACCACACATTCACACTGCTCCAAGTGCACCTGGGGCCACCTGTAGCCACCTACTGTTCATAAACAGAGGTATTAGCATCAAACCTGAGGTTTTCCCCCCAGCTGTGAGATGCTTTTCCTGGGAGGAGGGGGTGCTTGGCAGAAAAGGGCAGAAAGGCTTATGCTGGCTACTCTTCAAAACCGAGCAGACATCAATGCCAGTCCTCCCCACGCTGGCCCTGGAGTCACGTCAGCAGCACTAAGCAAGTTCTGTCCCCAACCAAGTCACGAGATGAGGTTTGCTGAGGAAGCCTTGCTCCTTCTGGAGAGACACACCTCAAACCAGCTCAGTAGTACCCACGTTCCAAGTTAATAGAAAACATGCTGAAGGGCATAACTGCGTGAAGGTTGAGTTCAGCACATTGTAACCTCGGTCTTCTAATTACAGGGTTGAACATAAAGCTTAGAAGCAAACAAATATAAACACATCTGTGGCCTAAACTGAACACCAGCTCTTTTTGCCCTGTTCTTCTTCTGCTCCAACCAGCTCTTAAGGCTGGGTCCTCAGCACTGACAGCTGAAAGTTCCCTTCCACTGAAAGTTGCCCCACGTCTTGGTCCTTCGCAGGTTCAGAAGAGGCGTTCCCTGCTCCAGACAGTTTCCTCCACACGTAACCCAGAGCTGAGCATTGCTGCATCTGTACAGCTGTCTCTCCGCCTCCCTGTTTTCCATGTGATCTTTTGTGATCCAAAGCTTTTGTGGACAGGATATAAGGAAATTCAGGACAGGCTGCACCATGTAGTCACAGCTACATGCATGCACTGGTCTTGAGCCCAGTTTTGTGATAAGGTGACTTTTCTCTATGTCTGACAGTGATATTGAGGCTGCAGATCCCTGTACACCTCGTCTTCGTTTTATATTGTGTGCCTCCAGCAGAGAGGAAAGAAGGCCAAAGTGGGATGGAGATTTAGGACAGGAGATGCCATAGTTTTCATGGAAGCTGCTGAGGCAGGAGTATTTTAGAACTTTTCCTCAGACTGCTCATGTCTTTTTCCTCTGGAAATAGCCTTTCATGTGGACAGAAATGTTTACGGACAGGTATACGACATTTTCCAGGCAACCATTGTATAGGTCACCACAAGAAGAAATACGGTGATATGTTGCAGGACCTCATTTGCCAAGGTCGTCTTCTTTTTATTCCTAGAGCTTGCCTTTGATCGCATTGACACATTTATTCCTCAGCATCTGAGTGGTTCTTTTGTGACATTGCGTTGGCACTGTTGTCCTCAGTTTCAGTAACTTTAAAAAATAATCAGTCATTGAATTTCACAAGAGTAGTTAAGGTAGATTTAAATGGAAGGCTTTTGACTTTAGCACTGGGGCTAATTCCAACACCTTTGTTTCCCTGAGGTAAGCTGTGAGTTTCAGGATGAGCAGAGATGGAAAACTCAAGGCTAACCTGAACAGCCTGGCAGATCTTCCCTGGTTTTGCTGTAAAGATACAGATCAGACTTACTCAAACCTGCACCAAGCTTTGTTCCCAGGGGCTCACAAGCTCCAGCCAAGCTCTCCCTAATCCTGGCATATATTTTGAATTCACAGCACACGCCATCTGACTTCACATACAAGTTACCATTTTTTTGCCTCTCACCCTTATCTTTTATAACGTTTCCAGTCGGATTTCTTCTGCAAACAGCTCTGTCAGTGCCCTAAGTCAACCAGGAGCCACACGAAGATGGCTATTGCAGTACAGAGCCTGCATTGATCAGCCCTGGCGAGAAGCAGCCTGCATTGGTTTAGGATCCACCCTGTGCTACTCGAGCTACGCTGCCGCTAGCAGGCTCAGAGCTAAGGCAGAGCTTGGCCGCTTGTACTTGAAAACAAAATCCGGGTCAGCAGTAAGTAATAAATACTGGTGGACACTGACTTCTCAAGCTCAGCGTTCTCCTCAGATGAACCCCCTCACATTACGTCCTCCTTGGACTGCGCTGTTAGCACCTCCTTGGAGCTGCAGCTGGTGCAATACGTGGTACGACGGTGCCGCTACCGCACCAGGGCACAAGGCACGGCCTCGGCCGGGGCTATGGCAGGGTATGGGGCCCTTCGGCCTGTGGAGCATTAGTCTCCGCACTTGCGGAGATGAAGTTGGACCGTGTTTGCTGGGATCGTGAGGGGGGATTTCGGATAGGGAGGTAGTCTCCTTACGTACCAGCAATTCATAGGATTACCATTTCCCCATGCTCTTTCTGAGACAAGATACTGTGAATCTACTCACTTTTCATGGCTAAAATGGAAAAATCAAACCTTTTACCAAGAAACGTGCGTGGGGAGTGAATTCAGGCAATGCGATGAATACAGATGGGGAATATAGCTGAAAATGTTTTCTTTTCTTTCTATTATTCTTCACATTTTTCATCTTTTCCTGTCTGCAGAGCCTGGCTTTGTTCTGACAGTCTTTTCACACATACTGCGTTCATTTACCACCCACAGATGCTGCCTGTTTATTCTTTCCTGTTGTTTTCATTGATCTAACATGAAAGCCACCTTGAGCTGAAAGAGCTTTGCCCTTGCTAGGCGTGCAAAGTATAAATATATATATACGTGTATATATATATAAATATATATATACACACATAATCATACAAAATACAGGGGCTAAGCAAGTTTTTGTAGGGATTGCTGTTCTAGGAGGTGACGGATACTGAATCTGAGTTGTCAATAGAAAGGCAAGATGCTGTTGGATTGAATAGATAAGTCATAGAATGGTTGCAGACTAGATACCAAGGCAGGGTGTGTTACAGCTTTCAGTATTTATTTCGGTATCCGCTTTTTTTCTGAGCATAAGCATATTTGGGTACTTATGGGCCAGTTTTTCATTCACATCAAGGCAGGTGACATGGGGTCAGTGTGTAACTTGCCTGTGGATATATTATAAGAGGTTTATCAGGAGAGAAAAAAATCACAAGTTCCTGCCAAGGTTTGCCATCAACCCTTTTTCCATGCAGCTGCTTTACAGCACGAAGGAAACTCAGATCTATCCTTGCCAAGCAAGAGGCAGCACTTCAACTTAACAGCTTGGTACCGAGTGCTTAAATATTTTTTGGCACATGAATGTAAAAATATGTTTTCAGACAATTACATTGTGAGTATGCCTGCAGTGCTGGCAGCTGAGTGTTGGTCTGTTTGTTCTCTTGATTAAATATATGGCTAAATGCATTTAGCTGTGTTAGCGTTGGCTGGGACAAGTGGTGCTGGGCTTGCTAGTGCCATGCAGCTCTGCCAGCCCTTGTGGTCAAAGAGCGGCTATAAGCTGTCACTGTGTGCTTTCATCCCGAGCACAAAAGCTACACATCAACTTCCTTTCTTTGCCTCTTCTCTCTCCTTTTCGTACCATAGATCTTCTGCTTAATTCTGGCAGTAAGAGCGGCAGGAGATTGCATATTTTACTGCCACAGAGAACTGGGTTCCACTCAAGAGAAAAGCTTAAAAGGGTGTGCTTTCTAAATGGCACAAAAGAGCAAAGCCCCATCGTTTTCCATAGTTGGTGGACATTTTGGGCATCCTTCCTCCTATAAATGCGTGATGCTTTGTGCAGGTTGGAATCTGGTCCACCAAGAGGAACTTTCACCGTGACAAGCTGGCAGCTGACTAGTAATTTGTAATCCATTTTTCTTCCTTTCCCAAGCTTACCTACTCTGTATGGCTTAAAAAGAAATCAGTGCCTTCACATAATTGTCTAACCAGTTTTAACCATCACCTGTACCATCTGACTGCAAAAGCCTTGAAGATCACAGCATGCCAAAGCACTGAACACAGTATTCCTCACCTCCCACCATTGACTGTGTCTCCCACTGAAACTTTTGTTCCTGTATACATGCGAACTTGTGTGTATGTGGTTTGTATGTGCTTTGGCAAGCACTTTTTAACTTCAAAGAAGTCAGGGAGAAGCTAAGAAGTTACGTCCACTCCTTCACAGGAACTGGCAAAGACAAATGTGAGAATTTTTATGTAGTAGCTCAGGTGGCGCAGGTAATCAAAAAGAAATTTTTCTTTTATTATACATTGTATCTACATGCATATCTATTGCTGTTTTGCCTTTTATTTCTTGAATTAGATTACGAGTACTCTGCAATGGCTTGGGTCTTCTTATAAGGTATGTCACTGAGCTTAATGTCACTGCCGTTTTGATCTTTCCGGTAGTGGCCCCAGATAAGTTTAAGGGGTTAGACACTAATGTATGTGACTTCAGCTAATTACCATAATATTCACCCGGCACGTATCACTATATAATGCATTAAAAATTTGTCTTTTTGTGACCTAAATGGGTTTTTATGAAGGAAAACATACAAAAGAAAGTTAGGCAAGATGGCGGTAAGACCCATGCTTGAGAATTTTCATCTGAGACTTGAAATCTAAATGCAAACACTTGGTGAGGAGTGTGTGCGTGTCCAGGATACTGATTTAGCACATAATTGAGAATCACTGGAGGAAAATCCAGTGATTCAGGATGTAGATGCGATGCTCATGAATACTATAGCCATAAATACACTTCCTGAGGAAGACTAAAGAACTTAAGGAACTTAAAAAAATCTCTATTTCTTTTTTCTCTTCAGTACACAGAATTGAAACACATAGGATGAAGTCCCGTTGCCTAGACACATCTGTCCAGTGCTATCTGAAATACTTAAGGGTCTCCAAGACATCTGGTTCAGGCTGGCATATATGACAGAAGACTCATGGAAGACTCATTTGGTCTGGCTGCTAGATGCTGGGTGAGATAATCCACAGTACCTAAAATAGCACTGAGCCTTGTCATTGAAGTCATTCCCTCTGGTGAATACTTTAGGAGAGGCTTAGGTTTGCCTGTTTATATCCATTACTATTTATATCTGCTTGATTATGTGAAGAGTGGAAGAAATATTTTTCCCTTAGAAAGCTTTAAAAAAAAAAGGCACACCTACTGATACTAAGGCATGCTGTGAAAAATGTCGATAAAAAAATTTTCTGAGCTGCTACTTGAAAAGCCATCAAAAGAACATTTATCCATTCTGCAAGTTACATTGAAAAACCATTCAAGCCTAAAAAATAGTCATAAATGACATAAAAATATTAACATAACTACCATCCTGAAACTTGCTCTGGCAAATCCAGGTCTTTTAGCTGGACAACACAGAGAAAGGCTTCCAGGCTGAAATAGCACCTTTTTAAATCTGTTGCAACCTACAGGTGGGTTCAGCTGTGCGTGGAGTTTCAGGCCGTGTCAGGGCCATTCTCCCTTGCCGGTCTGCTTTTGTGCTTGACACATTTGCTCTTTGTGTTCAAACAGTGCTTTGCTAGCTGAAGGAAGAAGGCCCCATGGCTCTTTTCTCCTACCAGCGTGGCAAAGCAGACGAGAAAGGGAGCTCCTCTCTCTTATATTAACGCTCTGGGGCTGTTTGATGGGAGCTCAGCCCTGCCAGGGGCCAAAGCTCCCATGAGGTTTCTCAGAGGCAGTGCAACTGCATGCCCTGGGCTGCACCGAGGTTCCTAAAGAGACAGGCACTGATTGAGACATTAAAAAATACTTATTTCTTGCTGATTTAAATGGCTGCTGCTCCTGAAAATCCCACAAAATGTTTACCTAACCCTAAAACTCTGGTCCAGGTTTCCTTCCGAGGGTATATGACTTGAGGGTGCTGGTGCTGTGTGTGGAGTACCCGGCGTCTGGCAGGATCCAGCCCCGAGCTCCGGTCAGGCTCCGCTGGGCAAGGCCCTTCCCGGTGGCAAGGCCACAAGGATGGCGCTGGCTGCCTGAGCCCAGCTGGAGTCTGAGCTTGCAAAACACCCCAACCAGCCCAGCTGTACTCTCTTAGGGCACAAAGAATCTGTGGAGTAGGATTTGAGGTGTGAAGAGGGCTTTGTTTGCAATCCTTTTACTTCCTTACTTTGGTCTGGAAGAGGACAACGGACAGGTTCCCTAGCGCCATTTACACTGAGCCACAGCTGGGCTTCCCGGCGCCTGAGTTTTCTGTTGTGAATTGCAGCAAACAGGACATATTCCATATAGTGAACTCAAGTTTCCCTTTAAGCTAACACCCTCTGCTGTTCACTCCTGTATATTATGCATAAACAAAATGTAGCCACGATTAAAGCCACTGCTGACTTCTGTGTTGTACAGTGATTTCTAGATTACTGTCCTAATTTTACTTTTTTTATTCTTTGAAAGCAGCACAGCAGTGGTTTAGTCACCTGACCTACCTCATACATCTTTCAGAAAAAAAATAACATGCAGCAGTGTCATTGTCCAATAGTTTTGATGTAGTATACAACTTTGCGATTTATTTTCTAAAATACCTGTGATTCCTGCAGTGCCAAGAATGGCCTGAACACACTTCGATGCTGTTGACTGTTGGGGCCTTAGTTTAGCAATTAAAAGTTTGTGAAGTGGATTTTCCTGTTTTTTATGTTATATCTTTATTCAATGTAGTTGTGAAAGTTGAATGGAGTTTCATTGTGAAAGACAATTGCTCATATTTCAGAAGTTTTCATTTTGGTGAAGACACTTCTTTACTGTGTTTAAAGAATCCATGCGACTGAGTTATCAGACTCCGAATTACCATGTAAAGCAGACACCTGGGCTTGCCTACCTCTGAATTACGGGCACGTGCCATTCATCAGCTGTTTGTGCCATAGCGTAGTCAGGCTGATCAGCCCATGCTTTAGGGATAAGGTCAATGAAATATCCCTAGAATGAAATATTATTTGTCACTGGAAGAAGGGTATTGAAACCAAAAGGACTTTTGGGTTCCTCTCCTTGAAGGAGAGGAAGCGATGGAAGAGGCAGGAGAAACTGCCGAGCTCTGCTCCGCAGTCTCTCAGTAGCAATCAGTAGCATGACACAACTGTTTGAAGCTGTTTCAGTCTCCTTATTTCTGCAGAAGAATATCTAGCACGTCATGCTTCCTAGAAATCCTTATCTCCCTTAGCAAGAAAAGGATTTAAGGATAAACTAAATTTAGGCATGCTATTTTCTGGGGTGATGAAACTTGTCCTTCAGTGCTATTCTCTGTATGTAAGGCAATGAATGGGGAGCTAACCTTTAGGAATACAACCTACTAAACATTCCTTTCCCTCTCACCATTACCAGTATCAAATCAGCCAGTATTTGTTGTTCCATGCATAGGCGGGTGCAAGCTCAGTTAATTCTTATCAGCTACACAGGATTTTAGCGGGATTAATCTCCTGAGTTCTTCTGTCTTACTGCCAGCCTCTGAAGCTATTTCCAAAAACTCTGGGTCTGTCTTTAGACCTGGGGTTTGTTGACCACCCAGAGTTTTCCCTGAGTTTCCTCTGTGCTGAAAAAAAGAGGCACCAGCCTGGGAAATCCCTTCTCCCAGTGGCAGCTGCGCTGCATCTGGCAGCTGTGCTGCCATTTCTCATTTGACTTTCTAAGAGGCATCAGAAGATTAGTAGCAATCTTTTTGCTAGCTGCTAATTCAGAGTGCTGTACTACAGTGCCTTGCGGCCCCTCTGAATATAATGTTAAGTAGACAATAAACAGAATAGTGTTCATAGCTGCTACGGCGATATTACGAAAGCTATATTGATAACCCTGCCTTGAGCCCCACTGGAACAGCTGTAACATCCCCAAGGCAATTCCATGGGCTTACTCAGGCCAAGAGACACAGGGGTGCATAGCCCTCCTCATCCCTTACGCATGGGCAGCATCAACTTTCAAACTTATGTTTTTCTGGCAGTTACTGCTAGGGAGGGTCTTTCGCCATTGCATAGGATTTGTATGTTACTGGTTTGCTGAAATAAAAAAACTGTTGGTATAGAACTGGGACAAACTGGCCCCAAACTGGGATGATTTCTCTGTCTTGACAAATACATGCATCCTGATAAGCTATGACAGGCTATGCCAGTCCATGGTAAGTTATCATGCCTTAACCTTGTGTGTGTGTATGTAAGTTAAAAGGAGTTAGGGCACAGGTAGCCTAGTGGTAACACTACAAAATAAGATATCTCCTCCAGAGAGAGACAGAAAAGCCATGTAGCAAGAACCTGGCTCTCCCACCAAGAGAGCAGTGGTGCTGGTAACTTGCTCAGTTCAGGTAAATCGGGACATTAATCACTGACCTGAGCTCTCAGACAACTTGCCTTTTATGCAAAGCTTGCATACAGCCTGTTCTCATTGGCAATGATTTCGGATGCCTTTGCCTTTGTTGTCTGTGGTCATCTTGACATCATAATACAATTCCCACCTGCCCCAGCCAGTGATGTTTGCTCTTTAAAAGCGCTTCTCACTTTCTTCGGCATTGCACTTTTGCCCCACCTAATTTGTGTGAGCTGGTGCTGGCCACATCTGGCCCGTCACTCCGTAGTCCCAGTACTGCAGGTCTGGCTGCAGGCTGTTCATACGGAACCATGTGGGACTGCGGCTGCCCTGCTTTATTCTCTGGTCTGTGGGAAGTCAAATAAAGACATTTAACAGTGTCAGATAAATGAAAATGAACTCAAATGTTGAACTTTCTGTCCCATTTTTTCTAATGGCTATTATTAATACCAGTAGTAGCAAGGCATGCTTTACACCTCGAGCCTTATATACAGTAAATGGAAATAAGTGGTGCCGGTGAACATAACTCCAAAGCTAAATAAAGAGGATAGGATTTTTTCTTCTCCTCTTTGCTCAGTGGTTGAGGTAAGTCACTGCTTTCTGACAGGAGGCATCAGACTGCTCAAAGTGCTGTTGAACTGAGAGTCAGCACATAGACACTTGGAGCTGTTAGCCCCTGGTAGCTTTCCCATATACATTCTTCAGTTCTTTAGTTTCTTTAGTTCTAAGTTTAGAACTTGGCACAGTGTTTACGAAAAGCAGCTAGAGAGCTACCACTCATCATTTGTCTCGTGTATCTCAGGACACAGCCCATCTCAGAGTCTGAGCAAACTGTCGTTAGATACGAGTAAAGATTTTTATGAGCTTGTCTTGAATCTGTGATCACCAACATTTGGCTGCAGACTGTCAAATGAGTTTCCTCAGATTCGTTAGTGGTTAGTGAGGCTCAGCAATGACAGCAATTGCCTTCATAAGGCACGATGAGAAAAGCTTTTAAGCCCTACTTTATATTTCACGTTAAGTGCCTCTCTTTCCTTGAGCTTGCCGCTAATGGACCACCATTATGTGACTGAAAATGCCCATTTATTCTGTTTGGAGGAGCTGGGCTGTATCTCTATCAGTGCCTCAGGCCTGACTAGCATTTTGCTAAAATTCCCCTAGAGAGAGCAGGATAGTTTTATTTGCACTAAGAGATAGGATTGTCCTGAGAAGCAACACAAAAAAATACGTACGTTGTTCTTATGTATGCTTATTATCCCAAGCTAGTCACCTGGGAAACATTAACCAGGCTGCATTTGCAATCATGTTTATTTAAACAGAGCAGCACGAAAAATCACAGAGAAATCTCCACAGCTCCCCGAGCATCTGCAGTGCTTCTGCACGGATCGCCGAGCCTGTGTCTTCAGGCAGTTTTGACTCACACGAGGTGGGTAAGTGAATTCACGGGTAGGCTTGTGGTCAGCAGGAACTTCCACGCCTCTCCTCGGCCACGAGCCGTGTTCCCTACTGATGGGCACCCTTGTGGTCCCCATCCCTGTGGACTCTCTGCCGGACAGAGAACCAGGCATGGGCAGGTACTGGCTTTTCTGTGAAATGCTCTGTAATTGGGCAACAGGCAGGAAGGTTCCTTATCTATCTATGCCTCGGTCTACTCTTATGCAAATGCTTCTGTTTGCCGAACAGCAAACTGTATTAAAGGCTTTACCATTCATTCTTTGAAAATTTCAGCCTGTAATGGCTTGTATTGTGATTTTGCTTGTAAAAATTACTGGCTTTAGGTGGATGCTGAGGCTTTGGTTTATACATCAAGGATCCAGTACTCTTACACCAGAATGTATGGGATGCTTTCCATTGCTTTCAGTGGGACACGGTGCTGTGCGTTTGACATTTATTTTTATGCAAACCAGGGAAAAACTCGTTCACTTTGGGTAAAAAAGAACTGCACGCAGACCCCTTAATGTACCTCCCCCGGGTAATGCAGAATAAGGTAAAATAAAGTGTTTATTCACTTATAGTTAGGAGAACAAGGAGATTACAGAGTGGAACACTGAACAGGTATGTGTGCCCTTTTGCTTTTATCTGTCAGGACACCTCTTGCCCTAGCGGTGCTGGTTTCTGAAAACAGCTTGGCCATGTTCAGTTTTCTCCAGAAGTCAGTTCCTCACAGGATTAGATCTGTGAAAATACCTGTGATGAGGATTTCACATGCACCATTTGGATGCTTCTGTTCCTTGTTGCTGTTTTTTGTCTTTTGAATCCTTTTGTTTTGCATTTGGGCACAGTTTTGTTCAACTGAGCTCCCACACTGTAGCTTGGCTCCAAATCATAACGCGAGCTCTTTAAATGCGAGTGGCTTTTTAAGGCACCTCTAATCAGTGTTTCTCTTGGGAACGAAACCAAATGAGCTTTCCTCAGGTTTGCGAGTCAGTCCAATTATTTCATAGATCTTTGTTCATTTAATTCCTCTGAAGTGGAACAATCAGAAGAAAGGGGTCAGAACTACAGGGCAAACAGGAAATGATGGTTTCTCAACTTGAAGAAAATGAGATTTTAAAAAGCATTTATTTATTTATTTACTTACTTACTTACTGTAAAAGCCTTATTCTCCTGTCATACATCCTGGTGGTGCTTTATTGCAGAGCACAGCAGCCTTGAGAGAGCTACCAGAATAACGTCAATACCCCTCATGGCAGAACCGCAGAGTCAAAGCCTCAGATACTTTAAAGAACCTCAGCTCCATTGATTGCCCGGGAGCTGCACCAGTTTAGAGTGGCTGAGAACTGGGAGTTCACTGGAGTGAAAGGATGAGGTATCACTTCTTGGATAATATCATTATGTATGTGATTACATATTAATCACCTAACAGATTCAGGAGTCTTCTAGCAGTGCCACTAAATGCTTAGTCCTTTTTGACAGCAAAAGGTGATTATGTGCCAGAACTTCTACTTTGGCTACTGACCGTCCTCCCAACAGGGCCTGGCTCTCCGTGTTTCGGCTGTTCGTGACAACAACGCAGGGTCTGTGAGGTGTTACTGCCTCAGCTGGCCGAACAACCAGGGTTTACGCTCAGGTGATGAACGCCAGGAACTGGCCTCCAGGTGTGGGAGGACGGCGCTGACATTAACGTCCACTTCCAGCTCGGGGCCTCATTCAGCTCAGTGGAATCAGTGAAAGAGAACTCCGCATGGATGCTCTGAGCCCACAGGAGCGGAGAGGATTTACCGAACTAAGGTCACAAGTCTCAGCTGGCTTGATCCTCTGCTCAGGGGTACTTTTTGCCTCACAGATTAGGCATTCCTCAACATGCTGTCCTGCTGCTGGATGCAGGAGCGCGCTGCAGTGTGTCTTCCAGCAGGTGATGAGTTTTGAATGCTTCCAGTCTATCATGGGCTCAGGATTTTATTCTATGATGAACCAAGAAAAGGCTCTGAAAACTCCCGTTGCAATTAACTCCTGGTTTACTGGTGCATTTGGGAGACATTACGGTTGCATCATCTTTCTTTTTTTTGCTTTGTTTCTCAGAGGCTGCTGCTGATTAACCTGAAAACTCACAAGCCAGCTTGTCCTGGAGTTAAAGGGAACTTCAACTTGACAGACTAACTCTGGAGAAATGGAAAGCAGCTAGAGAAAGATACCTGTGCCAAATTCTTTCTTTCTCAGAAGATCGTCAAAGTGCATGTTATAAAAAAGTATAATTTATGGACTCAATGATTGTGAATTTTTTCCCCAGTTTTCTTTCTTTTTTCCATTTTAAAGAAAATAGATCAAAATTACATATAATTTTTATGGTCATTTAGCGCCAGTATTATTGGAAGTGTTTCTCCAACTCACAGGCATCTCATGAATACAATAAAATGGACCTTTTTAAAGACCACAGCATGGTATGAGAGCCAGTTTCACTATATGCAAGTAAAGGCAAATAACAAGACAGGCAGTGTCACGAAACACAGAAAAAGGGGAAGGCCATTTCCCCATTTTCTCTCCTGAAGATAGTCTAAGCTATGCACTACAACTGACTTACTGAAGACAAAGATTTCCTAAAATGTATTGTTTGGAAAAAAAAGGATTAATAGAAAATATTTTGAGACATATCGCCTCAGCTCACCAGCCATTTTTCTAGCAGCCATAGGATTTTTAAAGCACAGATACTCCCTCTGAATTGGTGTTGGAGAGATTGTACTTTGTGTGTTATGCTCTGAAGGAGGAACAGGATACTGCAAAACTGGGATGGGAAAGCTCTTAGAGGCAAATCTTTTTAGGGGAGGCCAAAAGAATGTGGGCACTTCATCATATCCCTTGTTTCGATGAAGAATGTTCCTGCAGCATCTGCTTTGCTGATCGGCAAGAGGATAAAAACATTTCATCTTGGCAAGGTCTTTTTGAACAGACGTTGCTAGCGAGGAAGGGCCCTGTTTTCAGGACACATAGACTGATGCTGCAGTTATTTGGAGAAATATACGTGCAGCTGGAGGAAAAAATGCTCAGTTCTTCAACCCAACAGTGAGCTGGTCTGGAAAGTGGATGGAATAAGAATGAATTAAAAAGTTATTGGATTGCACAGACACTCAGGGACTTGCGATGCCTGCCACTCCGGAGGGAGCCGTTGCTAGCCCCATGCTCCTCACGTCTCTGCTGGATGAGACTGAGAATTGCTTTCCTGGAAGTGCTGGTTTTTGAGGTGGACTGCTGAGAAACCCTGCATGCAACAGAAAGCTCTTTGATGCCAGCCAAGTTTAGTAGGGAGCAGGTGACTGGTACAATCTTCCTGGTGACAGCTGGATGCCTGATCCTTTCTTCTTCTCCATCTCCTATACCGGTGTTCAGTCATCTGTGGATCCTTGAGCAAGTTAATCTTATTACTGATTATATGCATGAATGCACATGAACTATTTTTCTTCATTTTACTAACCTGGGTGTTTAACTTTCAGATATTTTCTGATTTATTTTTTCTCTTGTGCAGCAAGCTTGTTTCTTCATCTGCTTTTTTCACAGCAATACAAGTTCTATAATTTTCCTGCCTCTTATCTCTTCTGCTACCAGACCTGCTGCTATTTACCTGTACTTCAGTTACAGATGTGGAACAGAATTTTTCCATCCTGTATAGTCACAACACCAGTGCAAGCTGGCAGAGTGTTGCTTTACAACTTTGTTGCCTAACCTGATTCTGCTTACTTCTCTTTCTGCCCGGCTAAGTTTATAAAGTCAGTCTTATTCAGATTTAAGCCCTGCCTCTACTTGCCTGGAATAGCACAAATTCCAAGTTAAAAAGCATCAAGGATTTTTTCTGCTGGTCCTGTGTGGCATGGGGAGGCAGAGGGCAGGCAGCATGTATGAAACTGCAGAAGAAAGGGGGCTGAAGGCAATAACTCTGAGTGGAGACAAGAGATTTGAAATGTTAATGACCAGGCAAGGGAAGGAAGGAAGAAGGGACGACTCATCAGAGTGGTAGAAATGGGTTGCCTCTACAAAGAAACACCCTTCTTAACTGATGTCTCCCCCAGCTACTTAAGGGTTAGAGGGTTAGAGCCACAGAGGTATTTGATTTCCACGGGAGTTCAGTGCCCACATATTTTGACTGTGAAGACAAATCTGAGTGCTTTGCCACAGGCCACAAGAATTATCTCACAGAGGAAGCAATTAAAGCCATTCCTCTAGGGAGCAAAATGCACACCTGACCACTGGGCTATGTTGCTGCCTACACTCAGTAGCTGAAGCATTATTCCTAAGAACTAATAGACATTACTAAAGCTATTCTGGTAGTGTTTCTAAGGTGGCAAATGATTCTCACTTGAAAAACAGTAACTGAGGCACAGAAAGATTTGTGAAAAAGCAGAGAGCCAGAATTCAGATCTTCTGTGGCCCAACTGGTGCCTTACTCAAATGTCTCTTCTTCCTCCAAGGTATCTAGGAAGCAAATCCCAAGTGGCAGCAGGCATCAGCAGCAGAGGCCTAATGTCTAATAAAGCAAATTCCTAAATATAAAGGCACTGGTTAAGTATTACTTATATATTAGTATTTTCCTGGACTTCAAAATAAACTAGGAAATTCTTAAAGTGGGTATTGGCAGCTATGTTCTAATTTTATTGAAGTGAAGATAAAAATAAATATACAGTGAGATCAGACTAAAAATCTAGAAAGTAGCATTCTTGGCACAATAACGAAACCAGAAAACATGAAAGAGAGAAGTAGATGGGCACAGCTGAACAGGGTCTTGACGGTAAGTATGAGAAGTTCACGACATGAGAGATGAAAGAAAACAAGAGGAAGAAATTGGAGAGTAGACTGACAGCTGAGGAATTTCGCTTGCAAGCTGCAAATAAGCTGGAAAATAATAAAATGAAAAAGCAAGCTATGAAAGAGAAGACTGTGTTTAATAACCAGTTTGCTGAGGATCAAGGTGTGAAAGACTGTAACATAAGGTGATGCTCTTTCTTTCTTTTTTTCCCTTCTCTTTTCTGTTTTGAGGTACTGGAACTCCAGATTTCCCCCTCTTATTAATTATGATTTCCAGCTGCAAACTATCACTGATGCTTTGTTTCATTGCAGACAGAGTGGAACAAAATGGATATTTAATTTGCATATAAAACTACAGAATACTTTGTTGAAATCACAGAGTAATTCACGGTTGTGTTTTAAAGAGGTGTCTGTCAGAGACCAATAATTTTAGGTCACTGAGTTAAATCACCAGTAGTGCCTTACTGAACACAGCTATTTGGATGGATGATGCCTTGCAGCTGTCAGTGTGCTGAACCTACTTGTTGATGGCTCTCAGAAGACTGGTTTAATGATTGTAGCAATAAAGCACAACTTAAACTTGAAAAGATAATGCGTGGAAATTAGCAAAATGTTGGAAAGAAGGAATATTTGCTCCCTGAATAAGCACGTCTTCACTTACATCTAACAATTCAGAAAACGGAAAGGTGAAAAGGTATTTCTTCCTTCCTGTCATCTTCACTACCTAGGCAACTGGCGAAACTCTGCCACTAGCAGGTTAAAACCTGCTAATAAATAGGTTTGAATAAGAACGTGATTAGCACATAGGAATAAATGTCAGAACAGGAAAATGTTGCCAAATCTAACTACAGGACTCAGGATGGTTTTCTGGCTCTTAGTGCCTACTACTTTGACAATGATGCTAGTAAACAGCAATTAAACCTTTTTGTCCGTTTGCTGTGTGTCTTCACGCTGTTAGTCACCTATGATTAGAGCTTTTGGGGTTCCATATCAACATTTCTCTTCATTTTGCCTGTGTAGCTCTACATTTTAAATGTGTTTGTTCAATGTCTTTGGGGGAGTATTTAGCAGAATTAAACATGTGAGCTTTGCAACTAGTTACGTTTTATTTAGGACATAATTTCAAATATAATTACCAGCCACATCACTGAGGCTGCCTTCAAAGAGGTATAGTACCAAACCCAACGTTTGGAACAGTCGCTGATGTTTAGAAAAGCATTACATTTAGCAAACCAGATTTTCATTCAAGTAAACTTAGGCCAAGTAAAAGCCGGTACCAGCATTTTTAGTGAATTAGCTGAACATCACGGCGCTTGGGAGCTGTACAAAGCCCTCAGCAGCTCCTGTGCCTCAGAAGCAAGCAGTGGGTGAGGATCAGAAGGAGGGGCAGTTGGCTCCGCAGCTCCCTGCCGGACGCTGACCACACCGTGCCACAGCGCGGGGCGTGCTGGAGCCATTTTGGTCCCCTCCCACCTCCTGTATGTCCCCAGCACACACTGTGTATGTGCGGCGGAAAGGGGCTCTCTTGGTTGACGCGACGCCTAATGGGGGCACGTGTAATGAGCCTTCATAAACCTGTAGCAAGTTCAAAACCTCCTGCTGCCCTTTTTGGGTGGGCTTCAATGCCTGAATGATGCCTGCGTCCTTTACAACACTTGTTCTCTTTTTTGCCGTAGGGAGCTTTGCTATCACTTTGTCCTCTTCATCAATTCCCAACTAATCCCACTTTCCTGATTTTTTTTTTTTCTTGCCTTTCCTTACTGTCTCCAACAGCTTCATCTCCCCCTTGCTCCATGTATCACCTCCGTTATTACCATGCTGCTATAGCGAGGCATGCCGTGCTATCGGGACATCAAATGGTTTTATGGCCAATTTTTCCTGGGGGATGATACAGAGCGCCCTGTCCCAGCTATCCTGAGCTACCAACAGTAATTGCTCCGAGCAGCTTCTCCTCCCAAATTGTCACTTCAGTGGGAGAATAGTCAGACTCTCTCAGCTCTATTTAGTGCTCTGTGAAGACGTACCCTATTCCCCAGGGGAGTATTTAAATGCTGCCCAGTCGTTTGGGTGCATGTGGTGGCAGATGGTCACTCACTGATTAAAAGTCAGTGAGCGACGGGGAGATTAATCAAGTCTCTCTCCTCTGTGATTACAATCAATAGGAAGAGTTGACATGGAACCTGTGACTGAAGGACCTCCGGATTTTTTTTTTGCAACAAGGAACACGTAGCTGGAAGCAGGAGCTGGCTAAGCACACTTACATTTCGAGGGGTGGGAAGTGGGGGGGGTGGGCAATGGGGAACCAGTGGTTGTGATTTGGTACCAGTAACAGCTCTGTTGTTCCAGGCAGAGCCCCGTTTGAAGGGAGAAACGTGCAGTGTCTCCCATTGAGTGCAACTTCTTGAAGATGACAAAAGGGCTTTGCAGAGATTGGAAGAGCTGGTACTGTTTTCCCTGGTATGGACTACAAATTCTACTTTTCCAGATTTTTTTAAAATGTATTTGCTATGCAAAAGCTTTCAGTGCGTAAACGGTTGTTTGTTTTATGGCAACAGGAAAGCTGAGAATGACGTGGGACACTTAATGGAGAACGCTTAATATTGTTTATGTCTTTGGTATATATTTTAACAACCTACATAAAATAAAGGATATTGGTTTTAGAATTTTGGGCTTTAATTAAGGCTTCTTTCTCTCTGCAGAACTGTAATTGTAGGTTTAGTATTTCTACAGCGTGATGACTCCAGGAAGAAGCTGGGAAATAGGAAAACAGCGCAGGCTGCATATTTATACTCTGAAAAATCAACTACCTATTTGAAAATGTATGCAAGTTAGCTTCATCTAAAGATTGAAAAATTATTCTGTATATTTTAAAAAATTGTTATATTGTCGATGCATTATTTCCTTGAATAGAGAATAGTACTTTTAAGCAAACATGCATGTTATGATAAATGCTTAGATAAATTTAGGGTGTTTTTTTTTCCTTCATGAAACATTTTTTCTCTTAGATTTAATTCTATGATATAAAACATTTGAAGAGTCTTAACTTTGATTAGGGAAGTAAACCGAGGTATTATGAAGATGTATTATAACTTTAACATAGAATTCTCTCTAAATTTTCTTACACCAATACCACTGAATACTGTGACAGACTTTGGAAAGTGATGCATTCTAGATGTGGACATTCATTTTTGTTGATTCAGCCTCATTCCCTTATTGTCCAGATCTGGGACCTTTTGGAAATATCCGCATGTTTTTCCTGGATTCCCTTCCCAGGCTTCCTTTGTGTAGCAACCAGAACATGGGGGCAAGCTGTACAACTAGACCTTGTCGTAGTAGGAAGCCAGGACCTGCAAAGGGCGCGTATCTCCATGTAGCACCTGGAAAGTGAAACCAGTGCTTGAGCCTTTTGAGGGACAACAGCAACCTGGCACTTGGTGCACACCTCGTCTGCTAGCTCTTCTATCAGCGCCTCCGGGACACTGCCCAGAGTTCTCCACGGGGGAAATACAGCAGAAAGGGAGGAGAAAAAAACATGCTCTTCAAGCACTTTCTGCCTTCCCAGGCTTTTCTGGTTTGATCCCCAAAAAACCCGTTACTCAGAAGACCAACATGATAGCTGCGTGAGACCTTGAGTTTCTGATGGGGTTTTAAGTGTTTTAGACACGGCCTTTTCCTGGCATTAGTGCTTATTGTGTGATGTGGTTCATCTTTCTTATGTAAAATAATTATTAGAGAGGGGAGAGCAGTGAGTAACTCCGCCTCTCCATAAACCCAAGCACTTAAATGCATTTCTAGTGTCATGTTGTGTTCAATCTAGCTGAATTGACATTGTGCAGCAAAGTGCAGTGGCCTCTCAGTTACGAACAACATGGCTTCTGCTGACTCTTTTTCCACCTGAAGAACAATTTTATGGAGCTTTCATACATGGTCTTTGTTTCCAGCTTTTCTGGACCCTGTGAAAAGCAGAATCAGAATCAAATAAGTGAAGTTCAGGGGAGCGTGAAAGCCTTCAGAGAGCTTTAGAAAGCTGAGATGAGGGAAGCAGGCTGCCTGCCACAGGCCGAACGTCAGCATGGAGGTGAGCTCCCTCCAGGAGGTCAGGGAGAGAGGGCCAAATCATAGAATGAATCACAGAATGGTTAGAGTTGGAAGGGACCTTAAAGATCATCTAGTTCCAAACCCTCTGCCACGGGCAGGGACACCTCCCGCTAGATCTGGTTGCTCAAAGCCCCATCCAGCCTGGCCTTGAACACTTCCAGGGATGGGGTATCCACAGCTTCCCTGGGCAACCTGTTCCAGTGCCTCACCGCCTTCAGAATAAAGAATTTCTTTCTCATATTGAATCTAAATCTGCCCTCTTTCAGTTTAAAACCATTACCCCTCATCCTACTGAAACACTCCCGAATAAAGAGTCCCTCCCCATCTTTCCTGTAGGCTCCCTTTAGCTACTGGCAGGATGCTGTAAGGTCTCCCCAGAGCCTTCTCTCCTCCAGGCTGAACAACCCCAACTCTCTCAGCCTGTCCTCATAGGAGACATGTTCCAGCCCTCAGATCATCTTCGTGGCCCTCCTCCGCTCTTGCTCCAACAGATCCATGTCCTCCTTATGTTGGGGGCTCTAGAGCTGGACACAGCACTCCAGGTGGGGTCTCACCAGAGCAGACTACAGGGGCAGCATCACCTCCCTGGACCTGCTGGTCACGCTGCTTCTGATGCAGCCCAGGATGTGGTCGGCCTTCTGGGCTGCCAGCGCACATTTCCGGCTCGTGTTGAGCTTCTCGTCTATCAACACTCCCAAATCCTTCTCCTCAGGGCTGCTCTCGGTCCATTCTCCACCCAGCCTGCATTTGTGTATTAGGCTTGTGCTGACCCATCTGCAGGACCTCGCACTTGGCCTGGCTGAACTTCATGACGTTGGCACGGGCCCACCTCTCATGCCTGCCCAGGTCCCTGTGGATGGCATCCCTTCCCTCCGGCATGTCGACCGCTCCGCGCAGCTGGGTGCCATGGCCAAACTGGCTGAGGGCGCACTCAGTCCCGCTGCCGTGAGGAGGAAACCTCTTCGGCCCAGGAGAAACGCCTCATCGTCCAGGCAGCGTTGGGTCCCGCCGGTGCTGTGACCGGCTCCGGGGGACCGTCTCCTCACGGGCGGGCCGGCACGGCGGGACGGAGGGGAACGCGCTCCTGATGGCTGCCCGGGGCCGGGGGGAAACGTTCCCCACCCGCCTTCCCGACGAGGCCCCGCTCCCTCCGGCCCCGCCGCCGCCCCACTCGGCCCCGCTGGGGGGGGGAGACCGTACGGCCCGTCCCAGCCCCTCCGCGCCCGCCGGCGGCGGCAGATGAGAGCGGGCAGAGGGGCCGGTGTGCGGGAGGACGCGGAGGCAGGGCAGGGCGGCGGGGAACCGGCGTTCTCCGGGGACGCTCGGCCCGGCCTCTCTCCGCGGAGCGGCGGCTGAGGCAGCCGCGGAGGCACCGGCGGGAGCGGTGAGCGCGGTCCCGCGGCGGGATGGCGACGGCGGCGGGACCCTGCCTGGCCCAGGGGGGCTGAGGCTGAGGCGGGCTGGGCG